>CM033344.1:26332566-26476082 GCA_019395295.1 Osmanthus fragrans | reverse complement strand
GTAAAACGGGCTTGGGCCAGATAACTCCGTCCCTCGAGCGCTAGGCCGGAGCCAAGTCTTTGTTGAAATCTGAAGGCGCCGCTCGAGCAGCAACCTAGCGGCATGCTAGCTAAAATTCGATAACTTTTCTCCCGGTCCATAATTTGATTTCTTAAAAATCATTTCAACCAAAACTCCATTACCCACTAAAATTTAGGTCAAACTACAACACATCTAAAGACTGAATATAGACTTTCATACAAATTTTTCGATAAGCATAATTTGTTTCATCGGGAAATAGAGGTATATAACATGAAAAAGGCTACATATAGATCAACATATCTCACTTATAAGAAAGCGAACCCCTTTTGATACCAAATGAAAGCTTAAAAATTATGTAATTTCCATTAATTAATTAATATTTAGAATTAATTATGATATGATAATTCACCGTAATTGATTCTAATTGTGTGACAAACAATCGAACTACTGATTTGATGCCAAATGAAAGCTTAAACTTTAGGTAATTCCCATTAATTAATTAATATTTAGAATTAACTATCATATGATAATCACCGTAATTGATTATAACTGCGTGACAAACAATCGAACTACTAATTAACCAACCACTATTCTAAATTAATTAATTACATCATTTATGTATGCTCTGATAAGTCACAATGGGTTCTAACTAGTTCGTGACCTACAAATTTTTTATTTCTCTAATGCAACAACAATATCTCATGTTAAAAAGCTTAACTCAAGTCAAGAGCGTGTGACTGAGTTGACAAAAGGGCACTGCTTGGGAAACCAGGTTTCGCTTCAACGAGGGTTCAACCCACGCTTGAGACATCCACCTTCTCCTTGGGGAAGATTTACCCGGCTGGTATAGTTTGTGGGTATTGTGTTAGCCCTCAGGTTTACCTAGTGCGCACTGGTGGTCGGGCTCCGCCAGTAACGGCTGCAGGTTCCCGAGTCATCATCAAAAAAAAAAAAAAAAAAAAAGCTTAACTCAAGTATAGAACAAGTGATATAATGTTGTAAACTTCTAAGAAAACATCTACAAGCTCTCATGCCATGGATAAATAATCCAATGTATAGAAAAAAATAATACAAATGTTTCAAATATTTTGAATTTACGCCATAAATCAAAATAAAAATAAATTCAAAAGCAACTTATAAAACTTTTCTTATTTCTTGACTATTTGAATAATAAGCACGTGATCTTGATCTTCTGTCATCCCTAAAACGGTACTGGATTTCCCCACAAATCAAAATAAGAAATCCATTCTTATTTTCGAGCCAAGACGCAACTTCTATATTTGTGGATTCAATTTAGCACCAAATAATAATAATGTCTTCAAACTCTTGAAGAACGAAGTTTGTCAAGCCGACCTTCTACTTTTCTGAAAAATGTGTAGCTCTGTATTTTTTGCAGTTCAAGGCTTCAATATTTTTCTCTAATCAAATTTTCATACAGACAAAACTAGGCCAAAATGTCCAATCCCGTACTCTCTATAGGATTATTCTTTTTTTTTCTTCATCCACGAAATTTGTCTTTAATTTGCTTCTAATAATTGCGCAAGTATCTTCATGAAAGATATTAGTACCTACCATAAACATATTGTTAAAGAGTTAAATAAAGAACAAATATATCTAATTAAATCTTTACTAATTAAATAAAAATAAGGAAAATTTTAGAATCATGTTACATGTACAATTATTGTTAACAACTTTCTTGACAACCATGAGTTGACAAGAATAGTAAAAATTAAACCTAACTTTCATAAAAATATAACTTTTTATCCCAATTACGATAATTGAAAAAAAAAAATTACTAAATCACAAAAGTAAAATAATAAATTATTCAATAATATCTTTATTATACCAACAGTGGCTAGTTCTAAACTCCAACGTCTCGAACCTCAATTTATTAGGTGGGGGGAAAATTCATAAACAATGAGACAAAATCCCAAAAAATGAGCCATAGAAATCGCACTTCATATTTTAAATTTTGGAATTTTTAAGGTACAGAAAGAGACACGGGATTAGAAATCGAACTTAGGTGGCCATAGTCACCGTACATAATCATAGCATACATAGGGAGACACGAGAATCAAGAACCATACTTCGTTGATATAATTCCCCTGCGTAGCGCTATTGAACTTTGGTTATTGAACTTATACATATAAGACCCATATCATATTCATAAAATGAATTCCGTATTTTAACCATGGATGAAATGTCACATATATGGTAAAAGTAACCAAGGAACCTTCTTAATGTATCTTTCACATATATATTTATGTATTCTCTATCAAAATCATGCCCATATATACATCTATACAGAAACAGGAAATAAGCTGATTCTCCGTGATCTTTTCCTGACCTAAAAACAGTAAGTTCCTAAATTTCACTTAGGGTCCCTTAAATATGGACCAATGTGCAATATGATCCTAAACTATGTAAGTCATCAATTTGGTCCCCTAACTTTCAACATCTTACACTAAATATGGACCAATGTGCAATATGGTCCTAAACATGTCTTGTTATACATCCCAAATACAAGCATATGAATGTTTAAAAAGGGAACAAAAATTTGAGAACATTATGAAAACCTACCATGTTTTGTGAAATTGATCTCCAGCCCCGACATGATAAAAACTTTTTTGATGTGACAAGAAACTTTAGTTATGATTCTCTAAAATTGCCTACTGAAGACATGAGATCAAGCCCGCCACACTTTGATATATGTTGCATCTAATCTACAATATATTTGTTTCTGGGTACAATCATTTATAGCAAAAGATAATTACCAGAAAACAGGGGCGGACCTAATGAAGGCCCAGTGCAGGTAGATGCCTTCACTGGATTTTGGGCCACCTCCAATGGTAAATAGGCAGCAGTAGCCCAAGCCCCAAGTTGCGGAGGTGAAGATGCAGAGCTTGCGAATGGTCAACTCAGCGAAGAGCTGGACGATCTTGGCGTCGTCGCGGATGGCTGCGATGGGACCTCCGAAAGGTGCACACGCTACCTTGTTCCTTGTGAGGTCAACATGCTTCAACTGCATTTGGTACAGTTCCGGCTTTCGGTGGTACCGGTTGTAGAGCAGCTGCCACTCTGCCACCATTGGAACTCCGGCCATTATTGGTAGAGCTTAAAGCTATCAACTTTTGTACTAATTTAGTACTTCTGTTATCAATTTGGGTTCATTTGATCTGCAGAAGTGATGGAGAAAAGAAGGTTGAATGATTGAAAAAGTTTTAGAGATGGGGAGGAGAGAGAGAAGAGAGTTGCTCTTCATGAAGATGCGATTTTCTAATGGAGGAGATTGCGTTTCTCAAATGGGGCAAGCATTGTATTGGGCAAAGTCATGTGAAGAATATAATAGTTTTTCTTATGTTCTACATATATAGTTTACATAACATTCTATACAACAACAAAAACACACTATGTCTTATGACGTGATTTTAGTTTTGTGCATAATAGTATTTTGTTCGAGAAGTGCAGTGGATCATCAGGTTTGTGG
Source organism: Osmanthus fragrans (assembly GCA_019395295.1). NCBI lineage: Eukaryota > Viridiplantae > Streptophyta > Magnoliopsida > Lamiales > Oleaceae > Osmanthus > Osmanthus fragrans. The sequence continues at coordinate 26,472,574 of CM033344.1, read as the reverse complement.
TTGATATCGCCGGCACTGAAAAAAACTTCCTGGTCCGTCCCTGCCAAAAATGAGTCAAAAGGGTTCAAGCAATATTCTCAGTCACGTATCCTATAGCATCCTTACAGTTGTTCAACAAATCTGTCACAATCGTGCTTATCATCTCTGTGAAAGCCTTCAAAACCTCAGGCACATCTTTCAACATCCCATCAAGGGAAGTCCTCGTAATTTCCGTCAATCCGGTGATGGCTGAGAGAGTTGCAACCAAAGAACTTGATATGCCTTCTTTGAGAAGATCGAAGAGAAAAGAGATGATACTAGTCGTTACATCCATTGTGAGATCCACGAGATACTCAAGGCAACCTTGGACTCCGTTTCTAACTTGTTCTAGTGCGCTTCGGGTGCTTTCTCCAGGAACTTTGAATGCTTGAATTAGCTGTACGAATACATGGGCTGTTGTACTGAAAATCAAGCGTGATATCAGATTTGATATCGTGCTCTCACAATGAAGAAAATGAACTTCAAGAGGAAAACAGCCATTGGAGGGACTCGAGGCCTAATACAAGAAATGGATGAAGAAATCTTGGGATGGAAGTAAAGATCAATTATTTGCAATAAACATTGTAATTAAATATGCTTAATAATGATGTAATTTGATTATTTAAAAGAGTTTGATAGTTGAAACTAATTTTGTTTATCTGTCTACGTGTATTTTAAGTTAGAGTGGTTGTTGCAATCGCATTTTATCAATTCAAAGTCAACATGAAAACTTATTCAAATGGAAGATTCTAACTTAATCACTATTAAATAATGGATAGTCTATATAAACAATGTGAGGATAATTATTTAAGAAAGACTTGCACTTGGCAATTTCATTATAGAGAGACAAATATAAAATATCCATTGTCAACTTCTCGTATAAAAACGATCTAGATAGGGATCCTATCTAAATCGGATTCTTTCGAATTAGATGATCATTTTTAATTATTCGAAAATGATTTAGAATTTCTCTAAACGAAATATAGGGTCCTGCTCCCGACAAAGACTTGCTATAAACCCTTCCACTGTGAACAATCCCTACTTTCAAAATTCCTTTCCTACCATTAACGATATTTTTTTGAGTAATAATCATATTAGGGTGTTATCGTAAAGTTTAAAGTGTTAGAGACGTAATGTTCCATTTATCATCTCACTTGCACATAGAGATGTCGGTTCAGCTGCTTGGGCTCATCAAATGACGAGCCCGAGCCCGAGCACGAGCACAAGTTTTACCCAACAAGCCGAGCAAGGCTAGGCTCGTCGAGCTTGCGAGTGGCTCGTTTACGAGCGTGAGCTCGTCAAAAATTGGACAAAGTTTGACCAAAAAACTTGAAAAATCTGTATATAAAAAAAAAAAAAAAAAGAAAAAAAAAAAAGAAAGAAAAAGCTCTTGTTCTTGGCTCGTGCTTGAACGAGTTCGAGGGTAGATGGGCCGAGCCGGCTACCATCCCTACGTGCACGTTCAATTCATACTTAAAATGCACAAGCTTAAGTTATTACTCTGATATCATATTAAATTACTTCATTTATAATTTGAATTTTTTTAGAGTCGACAACAATTCATTTATTGATATTTTATTAAATTTTTTTTTTTATATAAACCATTCAACAGTGAACATTGATTTCGAGTTATGTTTATATATTGTGAATGATTGTGCATTGAATGTTCCACGAAATGAGTTAATTTTGTCAGCATTATTAGAAAATGGAAAATATGTTGTAGAGAGGGAAAGGCAATTAAAACTTTTGACTTCATGGACCTCAAGCCTAATGAGAAAACAATTTTAATAAATAAATAAATATATTCTAACAGTTTAAACTTACATATACACGGATTAGAATCAACAAATGTAATAGATTTTTGTCTTGTCATCACTTATATATAAAAAATTATCATGTATGAGGCATTTGATATGATAGCACCATTCATGCACATTGAATCTAGGTATGATAGAAGATTTGAAGAAAATAAGGAACAATAAATAGTTCACCACCAAATAAAATGCCTAAAGTATACATTAATCACCATGCAACGATCTAACAATGAACATGAGTACAAAAACTGACCACTCTATAGAATCCGCTAAAGTGATACATAAACTTGAAGAAAAGAATATATACTAGTAACATATATTATCTTCATCAGATCTTAACCCTATCTTTAGAAATTGCTTTACATTTTTAGATATTATTAGAGTTTGTTAGAAAGGTCTGAAACTGGCGTGAGGGTTGGGGTTTAGGTAGTGGCGGATGGCGAGGGAGTGCGGCCGCATGTGCTAGAGTTTCCGGAGTGAATTTTACAGAGGGAGTTTGGACCGTTTAGACGAAATAGTAGCCGCCATGTATGAACTCGGAAGCCAGAAGGAAGAAGAATTGTGTAAATTGTGTTGGGCCATTTTTTTAATAAAATAGTGGGCTTTTCATGTTGGACCATCGTTTTTTTTTTTTTAAAAAAAAAAAAAAAAAGGCTGAAGCCTAAATAGAAACTATACAAAAAGCCTGCCTCCAGACGCTGGACGCGGTCTCTGGTCTTCTCCCTCTAGCCGTCTGTCGCCGCCATTCCGGGCTTGCTTCGATCAGTCTTTTCTTTGGTTCTTTGCAATTTTTTGGTTTTTGTTTTTTAAATGTTGTTTTAGGTATTTTATGATTTTATGATTTTATGATCTATGAGTTATGAGTTATCATTTATAAATTATGAGTTATTTGAAAATTTGAGAATATGGGATGTTAAAGATTAATTGGAGTGTACTTGTGATTTTTGAAAATGGAAAATGATAAATTGGAGAATTTATGATTTTTCATAAATTGGTGTTGAAATCAAACGTACTAGTTTCTAGGAAATTTTGTTATGAAAATATTGTATAAATACTGACTCAATGATCAATGAAAAAGCGTAAAAAATAATTCAATTTATTATTTGTCATGGAATCAGGTCTTTATCGAAAGTGGTAGTCAATCCACTTTCTTTGCCAGTCAAAATTATCTCGGCTAATTCCTTCTCCTTCCTATTCTTTTCATTTTTCAAGCATCCTAATGACCATCACTACTTCCACCGATATTCCACCAGCCACCATTCACAACACTAATGAAACCCACCATATCGTTATTAGCATCAATGTGGCAGCACAAACTCCTCTTACACTTACATCCAATAACTACATCTCATGGAAGTTACATCCAATTGTGGCCATCGTTAGTGAAATAAATACAATTAAGGGAAATGTTCCCGGATGACGGTATGATACTTGTGCTACGTTACATGTATCATATGATAAATTTTCTTTCAAGACATATCATGAAGTTGATGGAGACCAAGAGATTCAAATGGATAACGAGGTTCGATCTAAAGTGATTGGAAAGGAAAATGTGGATATCATCTTTACTTCCGGCAAAATCGTTTCTTTAACCAATGTAGTAATATGTTCCCGACATGACTAGAAATTTGGTTAGTGAAAATCTCTTGAAAAATCGGGTATAAAAAGTGTGTATGAATCCGAAAAACTTATATTATCCCTTAATGAGAAATTTGTTGGAAAAGACTATTCTAGTGAAGGAATGGTTAAGTTATGTACCGTTGACAATTTGAATGAGAATAAAACAAAATTTGCTTATATTGTTGATTTATTTTCATTATAGCATGTTACATTAAGATATATTGAAAAAAGTACCATGAGGTTGAAAATCACTTAAATAAGAAAATAAAAACTTTAAGGAGTGATAGAGGTGATGAATACTTCTCTAGTGATTTTAACCTATTTTGTGAACAACATGGCATAATTCATCAATGTTCTGCACTTAGAACACCGGAATAAAACGGTTTGTCTGAAAGAAAAAAATAGAACTTCAGTTGAAATGATAAATGTCATGCTTACCTATGCTAAGTTGCCATTTAACTTGTGGGGTGAGGCCTTGTTAAGTGCATGTAGGATACTAAATAGAATTCCTTCTAAACAAACTAAGGTTTCTCCTTATGAATTATGGAAAGGAAGAAAACCTAACACTGGATACTTCAAAGTGTGGGGGTGTCTTGCTTTGTAAGAACACGAACCCTAATAGGACCAAGTTAGGTATAAGAGGCATTAAATGTGCCTTTATTAGATATGCTAGTACTAGCAAATCATATAGATTATTAAACTTGGAGACCAATGTGATTATTGAATCAAGTGATGTGAAGTTTTTTGAGGATTCGCTATCTTTGGATAATGAATTGAGGGAAATTTTTTTAGATATCTCTAACTCAAGTGGAACATAAGATGAAATATCTACTAAAGATGTTGATGAGTCAAGTGAGCCACGAAGAAGTAAAAGAACTCGAATTGAGAAGTCTTTGGGACCGGATGAAATTGATTCTCAACTCATTTCTTTTTACTTAGCAGAAGGAAATGAATTGAATGTCGTAAGAACAATTCCATCTGTTCTACATGTTGAAATCGATCTTAAAACTTATAGAGAAGTTATGACTTCTCCTGATAGCATGTTTTGGAAAGATGCAATCAAAGATGAAATGGATTCAATATTGTCAAATAATACTTGGGTACTTGTCGATCTACCACCCGGATCCAAACCTATTGGATGTAAATGGGAATTTAGGAGAAAATACAATGTTGATGGCTCTCTAAACATCTTTAAGGTTAGATTAGTAGACAAAGAATATCGACAAAGAGAAGGAATAGACTATTTTGATACATATGCACGGTAGCTAGAATAACATCGATAAGGATATTATTGCACTAGTTTCGATACATGACTTGCATGTTCACCAAATGGATGTCAAGACAGCATTCTTGAATGAGGATCTCGATGAAGAGGTTTATATGGAACAACCTGAAGGTTTTGCGTTACCCGAAAATGAACATAAAATGTGCAAGTTAGTAAAATCATTATATGGTTTAAAATAGGCACCTAAAAAGTGGCATGAAAAATTTGACTTAGCAATAATTTCATTTGGTTTTAAACATAATAGCGTAGATAAATGTTTATATTAAAAAATGTGTGATGTTTATATGTCTATATGTTATGACATATTGATTATGAGTAATCACATGGATGGAATAAAAAAAACAAAGAAGTTTCTATCTTCCACATTCAAGATGAAGGATCTTGGACAAGTGGATACCATTTTGGGTATCAAAGTCACAACGACTAGTGTGGGTTACCATCTAAGTCAATCACATTATATCGCGAATGTGATAAACAAGTTCAAACACTTGAATGTAAAGGAAGCAAGTACCCCGATTGATCCAAGTTCAAAACTTGTAAAGAATGATGGAAGGGTAATTGCTCAATTGGAATATGCAAGTGTTATTGGAAGTCTTATGTATGCAGTTCAATGCACAAGATCAGACATATCATTCGCAATTAGTAAACTAAGTAGGTTTACTAGTAATCTAGGCAATGACCATTGGAAGGCCATTGGAAGAGTTCTTGGGTATTTAAAGAAGACCAAGAGCTTAGGCCTATAATATACTAAATTTTCGGCTGTATTGGAAGGATTTACCGATGTCAGTTGGATATCTAGCACGGGTGAAAATAAATCCACTTCCGATTAGGTGTTCACTCTTAGAGGAGGAGCTGTCTCTTAGAAATCAAAGAAACAGACATGTATAACTCACTCGACCATGGAATCCGAATTCGTTGCATTATCGGATACCGGGAAAGAAGTTGAGTGGCTTAAGGATCTCTTTTATGAGATACCTTTGGGATCAAAAAATACATCTTCAATATCTATCATGTGTGATAGTCAAGCCACATTAGTAAAAGCATACAACAAGGTATACAACGAAAAGTCTAGACATATGAGTCTTAGAGATGACTACATAAGGAAATTAATCAAAGATGGAATAATTTCCCTAAATTATGTTAAATCTATTGAGAATCTAGCGGATCCTTTGACTAAACCTCTAAATCGAGATTTAGTAACATCTACATTGAGTAGGATGGGGTTGAAACTCTTAAAATAGAAAGGTCCACCAATGATAGCAACCCTACCTGTCATTACTCAAAAGATAATCTACGGGTTCAAAGGGTAAGAACAAGTCATTTGACATGTGGATAGTTTCAGCATTATTCAAATCCGCGATAACACTATCCTAGTTAAATAATGTCGGTTGTTACTGAAGTGAGAGTTGAGCTTCAAGCTCTTAATGAAGTTCAGTGCTAAGGCACAAGCATCTCTAAAAGTAACAAAGATGCTGGAAGAACTTCACTTAGACGAACTTCGAGGTGGTGCTGTCTCAATAGAGAGCTAGAGTTTTTCTCTTAAAAGTTTGTCGAAAAGGATGAGCACAATGCCATAAAAGCTAAAACGGGTTTGAGGAACTTGAGAACACGTGATACTTGTGTGTGTGTGTTTTTACTGGTATTGTCACATGGAATAACTGGTTCAAAGTTTCACGCTACCTTTGATTCCGACTTTACTTGGTTAGAATTACATTATGGTTAGATTCAAATCGAAAGATATTTAATCCTTAGGCATGAGTATCTTTTATGTTGGATGTGAGATTTGTTAATTTTGAACAAGTGGAGGATTGTTGAAAAATTGGTTGTTCAAACCAACAAATGAAAGAGGAACATGAAGGCTGAAATTTGGTCTATGCGACCGCATATACCAAATCCTATGCGGTCGCATAGAATGGACAGAGACCTCTAAACCTTGGCTGTGTATAACTATGCGACCGTATAGTTTTGTACTATGCAGTCGCATATTATTAAAATTGTGACCGTTGGAAAACGGTTTTCTACTATTGATCACTTGAATTTAGTGCATTTTCAACATATTTTTTGCACCAATTCGTGTATAATACTGATGCCTATATATAGAGGAGCCATGTTCTATGTGGAAAATATTGAATTATATATGATTTCATTATTCTCTTCACAAATCAAGATCAAATCCCTACTTCTACTCATATTCATATATTTCTTATTGTATTCTTACGTTTTGGGTAGAAATAGTTTGTGTTTCAGTATTTCTACAACAAGATTTGATTAATCCTTCAAACCATTTTCCAGAAAACTTTTTAGCATCTCAATTTATTCGGAGAAGGGGCAAATATTGTTTGAGGACAACGATCACGTGTTTGGGCATTACTTAAAGTTTTATTTCCAGAATTGTTGCTGATTTTGTGTTGTTTTTCTCCTTCGATTTGAATTTTTCCAACACGGAAAATCACCACCACCCCACTGACTCAAAATGGCACAACAATCCCCAATCATGCCCACATCATATAGACTCATCAGGATAAGCTATTCCCCAATACCATCATCAGCTCGATCTTGTAACGCCCTGACCCCTAGTGGACCGGAACGCTACTTACTTTACTTCATTAACCGGTAGTTCAGTAACAAGTGTACACGTTTTCTTAGCGGAAGTTTAAATCTTACAATAATAATTTTAAAAATAATACTTGAAGTGCTAAACAATATACTCAATGATTTTCTAAAACTTTGAAATGGGGTTTATTTGAAGAAGATATAACGTTCTCGCATTCAGCATTATTCAAATATTTTAAAAACATAACATTGGAAACGTTTCATAAAAATAAACCTAAATAACTTGTTCACCGATTTCCATGGGCTCGTTGCATCACTCTCCATTTTCTCCTCCATCCATGCCTAATGTAGCAAACTTTCAATCTGTAGAGAAGAGATTAAACCCGTGAGTTGAAAACTCAATAGATATCATTGGTGCATTCGTGATTAAGCTATACATTTCAAAAACTTGTAACTTTAAAACATTTTCATAGAGGATTTTCGGTAGAATCCCAATCACGTAGAGTCGTGACTTAACACGACGCCTTGACCGGACATTCATGCCGTACCCGAAGGCACCATTTGACATGAAAGGGTATGCCATACCGAAGGTACCATTTGACATACAAACATTAACATAGATCATGCCGTACCCGAAGACACCATTTGACATGGAAACATCGTTTGAAAGAAATTTACAACCTAACACGAATCAATAACTTTGTACCTCCACCTACCTTGATTTGATGCTTTGAAACCTTGAAAAGAATGCACTCCTTTGTTGTTTGAAAACCCTTGAGGATTGATGCTTGAAAACACTTCTCAAAACTTCTAGGAAAAAAATTAGCTTTGCTTCCTCTCCTTTCTCTCTTCTTTGAAAACTCTCTTTTGCTTACAAAACCTTTTGATTTGAGTGTCAGAAAAATGAGCGTGAGATGGGTTCTATTTATAGGTAAACTTGGGGAGGGTGGAATAAATTCTTGAAATAAATTGAGGCCTTTAATTTCATGAATTAGTAGCTTTAAATTCCAAAAATCGTAGGTTCATGCAGGGTCTTTCGGTCGACCGAACTTCTTCGGTCGACCAAAACTCTACAGGAGATGAATAGTCGAGCTGCAGGAGTTTACGATCGACCGGAAGGTGACTTTCGGTCGATCATTCGGTTGACCGTAATATGAAGGGTTTCGATCGACCGGTAATGCACTTTGGTCGACCCAAACGTCAAAATTTCGGTTGGCTTATTTTTCGCATACATTACGATTAAAATCACGGAAACATGACATTTTGTTATAAATACTTTATATTCCGAACAATCAAATAACTTTAAAGAAAAATGGGCTTCATTACCTTTGAACATTCATTCATTCTAAAACATGTTGGACCAATTATTGGGCTTTCATTTCTTTATGGGCCATACATAAGGTTTGCCATAGAATTACGAGCCTACCTTCATTTTGAAGTTTGGGTTTCTACCGATCTTACCTACCATAATACGCTTCATTGCACAAGACAAAACATCTTTTCAAGCTTGGACCATTTTATCCGCCACATATTCCATGCCCTCTCGAGGTTGCATCAAACAAATTAAAAGCCACCTCAAACAGATCACCAAATGTTCTGGTAGCGTGATCGAGTTCTTAAAAAATGTCAAAGCATGGGTTGATAAAGATTTCTCTTCTTGGAGCCCCTATTGACGCTGAGGACCTCTCAGATAAAATTCTAGAAGCAATCAGTGATGACTACAATGCAATGTTTTGAAAATTGACCGGAGGAATAATGAAGGATCAAGGGTTCAAAGGTTCAATCAGTGTTGAACTTGGATCGAACTGATTGCAATAATAAATAAATAAATAAATAATAAATACACAACAATTTATTTATTTATTTTTAATTTTCATATTAATAATTCAAAGTAAATCTTTCCATGTTAATCATATTCATTATCCTACAATTAGTTTCGATACTTCAAAAAATTAAAACTCAATATGCTAAAATAGTTTGCTTTGTCAAACTGAAATAGTTTAAACCTATAGAAAATGATATCTAACATTATTATGTTAATAATCAAGTGCAATTTAAGTTAAATTTGAAAGTTAAACAAATGAAAAGATTGAGGTAAATATTACAATTTAGTTAGGTGGGATTCAAAATAAAATGAGTCAATTAGACATACATTTGGAAAATAGCTTTGATGGACATTTTAACATTTTTTTGCCATACCACTATCCACATTAAAATTTTATGAAACCATTTGAGAAAAGTTCATCTATAAAAGGAGCATGCCATTCAATATTCCTCTATGAGCCTTTGATTGTAGTGCATGATGCCGGATGAGAACCATGGTACGAGAGCTAACAAAAACAATAAATCGTTGATTGTGGAGGAATGACCAATTATTAGATCACCAAAAAGAAGGTCAATGAAGCAATGAGATTACTTGTTCAAGCTACATTGGACGAAACATCAATCACAACAAGTAAATAAACAAGTTTCATGTTGGGCTCGGAAGTAAACAAAATGGGTGAACATATTTCAAACAAAGGAAAAAGAAGCTATTGGATGCATTAGAATCATGAAAACAAAATTGGAAGCCAGTCCGATAGCTATGCTATCACGTAGTACAATAGGGGAAGTTGTCGTATGTACTATTCCCGAAACAAAAATGTGGAATTTTTGTTGTTCTATGCGGTCGCAGTAGTTATAACTATGCAGTCGCATAGTTCATTTTTTGAACGCATTTTTCAGATTTTCCTAGGAGTCTATTTTGGTAGAACTCTTGTTATGGTATATATATATATATTTTTATATCTTTTGATATAATTTTGTTTTAATTAGGCTTTTATGGATTCCCTATAAATATGACTCATTCTTTTCATTGCAAAAATACACAATTATTGAGATATTATTGTGAGGTATATTGCTTTCAACTTTTTCTTCATCGAATTAAACTATAACTTATCAAGAATTGATTTATTGTGATGTTCAACAATGCAAGTGATGTTCATAGGTTTTGTGATTATGATATTGATTTCAATTGTGTTGCTTCTTTGCTTCAATAATTTATTGGGTCGAGCTTTCAAACGTTGATTTTTGACTTCTTTGAATTTGATCTAATGTGTTGTGGGTTTCATAACTACAACTACTACGTGGATTTGCATCAGTTGATATCAGAACTTAGGCTCCAAAAATCTAGGTTATATCGTTTAGTTTTTTGTTTGAATCTTTATCTTTGTTTTTCATGTTCTTCATCTTTTGACTCGTTCAATCTAATTGAAACAAACACAAAAAATCGTTTGTGCACTAAATTAGTTCCCAAATCAATTCATTTTTGAATTTTTGGGGTTCTTTGTTGAATTCTTGCGCATTTAACAAAAAAAAACGAAAATTGCCAAAAAATAATTAAAAAATAGAGCAATTACGACCAAAAAAAAAAAATCAATTCCAAAGTCAAATGTGTCTAATTTGAATTCAAGAAATACTTTCTTGAATTTAATCTTAGTATTTCCATTCAAAGTATCAAATTCCTACTTTTTTTAGTCATTCTAAAGTCAATTATTTTACTCAGTTCTCTGTTTGAACTCCACAATGGTTGATTTTTGATTGAGATCGAGTTAGTTCTTTAAAGCGCTCACAAGGAAGTATTGAGTGAAAAAAGGCCGAGTGATGAGATTAATAAAGGAAAAAACCAAATTGAGTGATACACGAGTATACACACGTGAGACATATTATTCTTGTTTTAGGATGTCTGGCAGAGACGATTCTTCTTCAAATGAGAAGAATAATCAAGTCATCATGATGGATGAGATAATATGACAGTTTAAAAGGTTGTTTGGAGATATGGAAAATAGGATGGATAGACAAGAAGCTTGTATGGAGAAACAAAACACATTGTTTGCTAATTTACGTTGGGAACAACCTAGAGAAGTTACTAACGAAAAGAGGCAAGATAAGTTAAAGCCTAGAGTGGATATTGTGGTGAAAATGAAGTGGATAGTGTAATTGATGATGATGCATTAGTGGAGGCTGAAATAGGAAGCATAAGGAATAGAGAAGATAGGCATGATAAAGGGCTAGAGATTATGTTGGAGATCGAGTTGATAGAAATATAGGTAGTATTAAAATAGCGATCCCTTCATTCAAAAAAAAAAAAAAAAAAAAGAGCAATCTGGAGGTATATTTGGGATGAGAGAAAAAGATAGAGCTCATATTTGATTGTCATAACTACACGGAGGAGAAAACGGTAAAACTTGCTATTGTTGATTTTATTGACTATGCTATCATTTGGTGGAATCGAATAGCAATATCTAGGAGGAAGAATCATGAGAGGCCTATTGAGACACATGGAAAATTGAAGGCTATCATGAGGAAGATGTTCGTTCCTAATCATTACTATATGTACATTTATCAAAAATTACAAAGTCTTTATCAAGGATCTAGGAGTGTGGAGGATTATCACAAAAAGATAGAAATTGTCATGATTGGAGCGAATGTTGAGGAAGATCGGGAGATCACCATGGCCCAATTTTTAAATGGTTTGAATAAAGAGATAGCTAATGTGGTAGAATTATAACATTGTGTGGAGTTGGAGGATATGCTACATGCAGTTATGAAGGTGGAGAGACAGTTGAAGAGGAAAGGGCAGTTAAATATTCATCGGGTTTTTCGGGGTCTAATCCTTCTTGGAAATTAAAGTGGGATAACAATAAAGGTGATTGAGTTGTTTCAAAGAGAATACTGAACAACTAAAGGAATGAAATGAAGTTAATAGCAAAGTTACACCAATGAAGATTCACAGCCATCTAGGAATCGAGATATCAAATGCTTTAAGTACTTGAGATTGGGACAAGTTGCTTCTCATTGTCCAAACGAAGTATGAAGATCTTACGTGACAATGAAGAAGTGGTGAGTGATAGTAAGGATGATTATGAAGATATGTCGGAGATGGAAGATACTAGTGATAGTGAGAAATTAGAGTGTGGAGTGGGAGAGCTAGTGGTCACAATGCTAGCTTTTAGTGCTCAAATCAAAGTAGATGACTTCGAGCAACAAATGAATAACATATTTCATACGAGATGCCATGTCAACAACAATGTATGTAGTATGATTATTGATGGAAAATTGTACCAATGTGGCTAGCACTGTACTTGTTGAGAAATTGTGGTCAACTATGCTAAAACATCTTAGGCCTTATGAACTGCAATGATTGAATGAATGTGAAGAGGTTAGGGTGAATAGGCGAGTGTTGGTAAGTTTCTCAATTGGGAGGTATCATGATGAAGTGATGTATGATGTAGTTTTTATGCATGTCAGACATATTTTGTCGGGGAGATCATATCAATAAGATAGGAAGGTGATACACGATAGGTACAAAGATATGTGCAATTTTCTGAAGATGAAAAATTTATTACTCTTGCACCGTTAACACCAAAATAAGTTTATGAAGATCGAATCAAATTGAAAATGAGAAAGATAAAAGAATGAGAGAAAAAGATAGTAAGATTGATCCTTCACAATAAGAGAGTAAGAGAGAAAATAGTGAGGTAGCTAATTATGAGAATAAATGAGTAGAGCTACAAAAGCGAAGAAAAAGAGTCTTCTGAGTGGAGAGAAAAGTTGAAATTGAATTTCTTTGCAAAAGAAAGTGAATTGAAGATGGCAGTAGTTGACCTATGATCTTGTTGGTTATAAGGAACCACTCATCAATTTTGAGGAATCTAACACACCTCTCCTTAGTTTGGCTAATTTTTTTGTTGCAAGAATTTGAAGACTTATTTCTGGAGGACATGCTTAGTGGGTTACCATTCATTTAAGACATTAAGCATCAAATTGACTTTTGTTCTAGAGCTATCATTCCAAACAATCTGGTTTATAGAGGTAATCCCGAAGAGACCAAGGAACTTCAAAGGCAAGTGGAAGAATTGATGAAAGATGGGTATGTGAGGAGAAGTATAAGTCTATGTGCCATGCAAGTGCTACTTGTGCTTAAAAAGATGGAACTTGTAGGAGGTGCGTAGACAGTCGGGCAATCAACAACATAGCAGTAAAATATCATCACCATATACCTAGGTTAAATGATATGTTAGATGAATTACATGGACCATGCATGTTTAATAAAATAGATTTTAAAAGTGGATATAACCAAATTAGGATGAGAGTGGGGATGAGTGAAAAACAACTTTTAAGACTAAACTTTAGCACAATTGTCATACTACTCACGTAGATTGTAAAGAAAAGTGTAGGATTTCATTGGGGGTATTGAACAAGAACATGCTTTTAAAACTATTAAGGATATGTTGTGTATCGCACCGATTTTATCATTTCCTAACTTTAATAATACTTTTGAGATTGAATGTGATGCCTCAGGAATATGTATTGGAACTATTTTGATGCAGGAACAAAGGCCAATGACTTACTTTAGTGAAAAGCTAAGTGGAGTAGCTCTTAACTATCCTACATATGACAAGGAGTTGTATGCAATTGTTTGAGTTTTGGAGACATAACAACACTCTATGGCCAATGGAGTTCGTGATCCACACCGACCACGAGTCCTTGAAGCATCTAAAGCGTCAAGGTAAACTAAACAAGAGGCATACAAGGTAGATGGAGTTCATCCAGGTCTTTCCATATGTTATTTGGTACAAACAAGGTAAAAAATATGGTAGTGGATACATTGTCAATGAGGTATGTACTTCTTACTTCTTTAGGTGCCAAATTGCTAGGATTTGAATATGTTAAAGACATGTATACTAATAACTGATACTTTTTTTTTAATATATATGAATTATGTGACAAATGTGCTATAGATAGATTCTTTAAGCATGGTGGATATTTATTTCAGGATAATAAGTTATATCTACATCGATGTTCAATGATAGAATTGTTAGTACATGAAGCACAAAGTGGATGTTTAATGGGTCACTTTGGGATTAAGAAAACCTTGGAGATGTAAAATGAACACTTTTATTGGACTAAGATAAAGTTGATGTTGATTAGTCTTGTAGTAGATACATCACTTGTAAAAAGGCTAAATCTAAGATTTTACCACAAGGCTTGTATACGTCATTACCCATTTTTAGTGAACCTTGGGTTGATGTGTCAATGATTTCGTGTTGGGTTTACCTAAGACTTAGATATTCTATATATGTGGTGGTAGATAGATTTAGTAAGATGACACATTTAATTCCATGTCATAAAACTGATGATGCGACTAATAGTTCAAATTTATATTTTAAGGAAGTTGTGCATTTACATGGGATACCTAGAAGCATTGTATCAGATAGAGATATTAAGTTCCTTAGTCATTTTTCGGAAGATTTTGTGGAATAAATTAAAGACTAAGCTATTATTCTCTACAACTTGTTACCTACAAATGGTGGGCAAACCGAGATTTGTTAATAAGACTATGATGCAACTATTGCACACTATAGTCAATAAGAACTTGAAGAGTTGAGATGATTGCTTGCTATTAATAGAATTTTCATATAATAATATGGCCACTCATTCTACTACTTCTTATACTCCATTTGAAATTATTTGTGATTTTAATCCACTAACACCTTTAGATTTAATTCATTTGCCCGTTGATGAAAAAGGTAGCTTAGATAGAAAGAAGAAGACCGAGTTGGTAACATCACTCCATGAAAAGGTGTGGCGACGAATTGAGAAGAAAAATGAGCATTATGTTTCTCAAGCAAATAAAAGACAAAAGCATGTTACATTTGAACTAGGAGATTGAGTTTGGACGCATTTAAGAAATGAAAGCTTTACGACTCAAAGAAAGTCAAAGTTACAATTGAGAGGAGATGGATCATTCCAATTGCTTGAAAAAATCAATGACAATGCCCGTAAATTAGATCTTCCAGGTGAGTTGGTAAGATCACTCCATGAGAAGGTGGGTGACGAATTAAGAAGAAAAATGAGCATTATGCTTCTCAAGCAAATAAAGGACAAAAGCACGTTACATTTCAACTGGGAGATTGAGTTTGAGTGCATATAAGAAAGGAAAACTTTCTAACTCAAAGGAAGTCAAAGTTGCAATCGAGAAGAGATGGATCGTTCTAAGTGCTTGAAAAAATCAATTACAATGCTTATAAATTAGATCTTCCAAGTAAGTATAATATTTCTGCCACTTTCAATGTTTTCAACTTATCTCTATTTGATATAGGTAGAGATTCGAGGATGAATTTTTTGAAGGAGGAGAGAATGATGAAAACCATGGTACGAGAGCTAGCAAAAACAATGACCCATTGATTGTGGATGAAGGACTAATGATTAGGCCATGAAAAAATATGATTAAGGAAGTCACGGAATTACTTGCTTAAGCTATAGTGGATGAAACATCGATCACAACAAGCAAATGGACAAGTTTCATGTTGGGCTCGAAATTAAAAACGGGATGGGTGAATATAATTCAAACAAATGAAGAAAAAGTTGTTGGATGCATTGGAATCAAGGAAACAAAATTGAAAGCCAATTGGATATTTATACTGTCATGTAGTGCAAAAAGAGATGCTGTCGCATGTACTATTCTCAAAACAAAAAAATGAAATTTTGGTTGTTCTATGTGGTCGCATAATTCATTTTCTGAACGCAATGTTTAGATTTTTCCTAGAAGTCTTCTTGATAGAAATACATGTATATTTGATATAATTTCATTTTAATTAAATTTTTATGACTTCCCTATAAATATGACTCATTCTTTTTCATTGAAAAAACACACAATTATTGAGATATTATTGCGAGAAATATTGCTTTCAACTTTTTCTTCATCAAACTGAACTCGAATTTATCAAGAATTGATTTCTTGTGGTGTTCAACATTTTAAGTGAGATTCATAAGTTGTGTGATCACGGGGTCACATCTTGATTTCAATTGTCTTGGTTCTTTGGTTCAATAATTTATTGGGTCGAGCTTTCAAACGTTGATTCTTGGCTTTCTTGGATTTGATTTAATCTATTGTAGGTTTTGTAGCTACAATGGCTAAGTGGATTCGCATCAATGCCCATTCATGAAGTTGAAAATTTTTAAATTAAAATTGGCAAAATTGATAAAATAGCCATTAGTTCACCGATTTACAGTTAAACTAGTTGGTTTAGTGGAGTTTTAAACAAATTTTTTTATAATCAGTTAACCGGAAATGACTGGCCCAATTTTGGGTCCAGTTCCCAATTCCACCGGTTCAACTGATCGGCCATATTTTGAAAGCATTGATAGAAGGTACTAGTGTGTGCAGTCCAAGCTAGAGATACCCCTATAACCTTTAAAGAACATCACGAAAAATTAACTTTGAAGCCTCAGTGTTACCAACCCAGCCTCAACATCTTCACTTTCCAGCAACTGCTAATTCCTACCAGTCAAAATACACTACACTGGCATCCATCCTCACACTCTAGCCACAATAACACTCTCTTACCTAATAAAAATTACAACTACCATCTCTTATCCTCTAATAGCCTGCCTACCACTCTCGGGAATTGTCTCTCTCGTCTATACTTTGGATATTGTCAATATGTAGACTTCAAGGTCATTCGGTAAAACGATGACCCTCATATCGACTGGTCCCAAATTACCCAAACACCAACTCCTCTCATACTCCATTCCTCAATTCTACGTCACCATGGTAAGCCAAAGTCAAGTATGCTTCCAACAGTCCCTCTTCTCCATAGTGGCTCTTGCATAGAGGTACATCTCACCAGACTTATTGACTTAAACAATCTGACACTACATGCTCCTTACATTAGTTCTGGTGACATTATGAATGGCGACGCTGATGAAAATTTACTTTTACATTCATAACGAAATTTAAAATATTTTTCTATTCCCTTCAAATATCGTTTTTGTGTTTGGATGAAAATCGTGACTAGAATTTTACCTTTAGTAAATTCTTCAAACTCTTTTGAAAATTTTGATCCCAAAAAATCATGATCTCTCCTCCTTATGAACCTTGATCTACCATGTTCTTTTTACACCACAATTGTCTAATTGTTCAACATCTAAGGTAATCCGCACTGAAAAACAAGAATGAAAGATTGTGGTTTCTCTTTCTTGTGCTAGCAAGAATATGAATATTGTAATGTGAGTTATAAAATTCTCTTTTTTCACCCACTCATATTAAATATAAGTCGGCTCATAAGTTAATTAATCTAACTATTTAACTGGAGTCCATTAATAAATAATTCGATTAATTAATCTACAAATGTCTTATCTTGTTAATTAATTAATTCTTAATATTATTCTTCTAGTTCTTACATTTTGTGTGTGACCTATTAAGTTCTCGATCACGATGTTGGACGAGGTGAATTATTATTTTGAATTAAAGTAAGATAAATTAAAATTTCTTTTTTAATTTATTATTAATTCGTCCAGATTAATTAATTCACATTCATTGTCCTCATTGACATCAAGCAATGTGTTGAGATAATAATGTGATCGATCATAAATTTCCTACTGCTTTTAATTCAATATTGTCAAAACTCTTTGACTTGTAGAACTCACCTTAGCCAAGGATTTTGATTACTAATTTAGGGATGAAACACATAATCTCTAATTATTTAAGACTTAAGAGTGACGAATCCTCTAATGATCATTCACAACCTTCATATAATTATTGACATATCTAAATGATGTCGTATTAGTAACTCTTGATAGAGCAATATTCAACATCAATAAAGTATGATTGTCCTCATAAAATGTACTATGATGACCTCAAGTCAAATGACCAATTTTATTATTAAACGTTAGAGATTAACGATTGACGCTCCATGTGAAATCACTGCAGAGGGTCTCTAATATTTTGTTCTCTTAAGAAAATATCCACACGTCTATTTAAATGCCACTACATTTTAACTTATGATATCAATTAGTCACTTCACAAGTGAGAAATGCCGTACGTGTTGGTCAATCCATAATTACGGTATACGTATCTCATTATTACTTAAGATCACGAATAATTTAAAATTTAGTTATATGTAATTTGTGTCTCATAATCACAACTCCTTATGATTAACAAGTTACCAAAATTTGAATCTACAGAATCTATTAATTTAATTTATCATAATAAAAATTTAATTAAATAATAAATATGCCATATGGATTCTATCATGTAGGTCGGATATGTGATTTGGAATCACAATTTTGGAGAAATATCAAGGAATCCTATATTGCTAACTCCACCATGCAGGCCGAATATGTGGGAGCTGTTGAAACATCCAAAGAGACCATCTATGCCTAAATTTTTTTACGAACTTGGAGGTGGTACCTACATTGGCACATCCATAATGTTATGCTGTGATAATAGTGGAACAATGACAAATGCAAAAGAACCAGTAAGCTGTCAGTGAAAAAAATACATAGAATGAAAATATCAACTCGTAAGGGAGATAGTCTATAGTGTGATGTGATAGTCTTCAAAATTGCTTCTGAAAGAACGCCATCGATACATTTACCAACAATAGCTTGTTTTGTGGCTCATATTGAGGGCATGGAAATGCAAGACATGTCACACTCACTTTAGATAGTTTCCTAATAATGTTAGGACGTAACTGTAAGTTATGATATTGTGATTTATCTATTAATAAATATAGTTTTACATATTTTGATTAACTGTTCATGATATAATTCAGTAAGCGATTAATGACTTTCAATCGTATTGTCATAATATGAGTTTTGTATTTGCGTAGAGAAGTATAGAAGATATAACTCATGTTTTCATTGGCAATTATATATTTGTCCTACACCAAGTGATAGAGGTTGGAACTCTATTTGGGTCGAAGAGTCAGTCATGTTATCAACTGGTGTACGAAGTTTTTCTTGACTGTGACGATTAACCATTTGAAAGTAATGACACTAATACACCTAGAAATGTATTGGAGATGATCAAATAATTTATTGATTAATTTATAAAGAGATCATGCTAAGAAACAAATCACACTTGTTTGTACTATGAGTTACCTAAATTTATTACGGTGTAGTGGTTCCATTCGTGAACCAGAAGTTTTTTAATATGTCAATGAGTGAGATTAATTACTAACGGTATTGACTTTGGTACGTTAGGAGCTAATAAAAATTGAAGCAGAATACACGTATTTGTGTTCGAAATCTTTTACTTTATTCGCTAGGCAAATGAGTCCACTTGAGTATTTTCTTTAAAGAGTGATTTAAACTTGAGCTCAATATTTGGAGACATTCGAAGTATTTGTTCTGCGATCATAGCACAAAGAAATTGTCAAATAAACTATGAGCTGCACGGATGAAACGATCATTTAATCCTAATCTAATTATTCGACGTCCGACAAGGTGTATATTGATGACGTGTGTCCAGGGGCGAATCCAGCGTCGACATTCAGCTAGGGTGGAGGTTGGCCGTTAATCGTCGACAATCATAGATCGTAGTAGTCCGGTGTTTCAATGTCGATACTCCGGCAATTTCGTGGCAACATATTTAGAATTATTCATTAGATACTCAGACAAACTTACAGAAAAACCTCAAGGATTAAGTGAAGCATTGAGTATCTGCGTAGTATGTTTCAACTCTGTTAGCAGTGTGCATTTTAGATGCAATTTTTTTCGAATATTTTCAATTTTGAAACATGTCTAAAGCAAAAAATAAAAATAAAAATGGCAAGCCCTTTTAGCTGCAACCTAGCGTATGAGAAATTTATTCGGTCAATTGAAAAATTGAGAATCTGAAACTGATATGCGACATTGAAATGAAACAGATAGCAGGAAAAGTGAAAAACAAATAATAAAAAAATAAAATTGAGAACTGTTATGAAATAGAGAAGAAGAAACATTAAGTCAATAGACTTGTATGTATTTTATTAATGACCAAAGCCCTATATTTATAGGTAAGAATCAGGGATACAATGGTAATAATTTCTAGGGCTACAGGGGTATAATTGTCATTCATTATAAATCCTAATAAACTTTCCTTTTACAACACTCCCCCTTGAATGACACATTACAAAATATCTGCCTCGTTAAAACCTTGTTTGATAAAAACCTAATAGGACAAAAAAATCAAACGAATGAAAAAGAGTATAGTTATTTTGGAGTATTAAAAATAAATGCTGCCTCATTAAAACCTTGTTAGGAAAACCCAGTGGGATAAAACCTATGCGAAGGAAAAAGAGTACAGCTACTCCCCCTGATATTGATCACTAAAAATCTTTGAGTCGACGCATTCCAATCCCATGGACTAACTTCTTGAATGTAGATGTTGACAGTGCTTTTGTGAATAAATCGGCCAAATTGTCACTTGAGCGAATTTGTTGAACATCGATGTCGCCATTCTTCTGAAGTTCGTGTGTATGAAAGAATTTTGGAGAAATATGCTTCGTCCTGTCGCCTTTGATATAGCCTCCTTTGAGTTGTGCAATACAAGCTGCATTGTCTTCATACAAAATTATTGGATTATCTTTTGTTGAAGTTAACCCGCATGATGCTTGGATATGATGGGTCATGTTCTTCAACCATACACATTCTCGCACTGCTTCACGGATTGCAATAATTTCAAAATGATTTGAGGATGTTGCTGTCAGGGATTGCTTTACAGATCTCCATGATATAGCTGTTCCTCCACGTGTAAACACATATCCTGTTTGTGATTTAGCTTTATGTGGGTTAGATAAATAAGCTGCATCTGCATATCCCACTAAAGTAGATCCCGACTTTTGGGAGTAAAATAATCCTAAATCAATCGTACCCTTTGGGTAACGAAAAATGTGTTTAACACCATTCCAATGTCTTTGACTTGGTGTAGAGCTATATCTTGCAAGAAGATTTACAGAAAAAGCTATATCGGGTCGAGTGCAATTTGCAAGATATGTTAATGCTCCAATTGCACTAAGATATGGTACTTCAGGACCAAAAACTTTTTCTCCATCTTCAAGTGGACGAAATAAGTCATTTTTTCACATCAAGTGATCGAACAATCATAGGTGATGCCAATGGATGTGCATTATCCATATAAAATCGTTTTAAAACTTTTTCTGTATATGTAGATTGATGAACAAACAATCCTTCTGGGAAGTGTTCGATTTGCAACCCGAGACAAAATTTGATTTTTCCTAAATCCTTCATCTCAAATTCATTTTTCAAATAATTAGTAGTTTTGTTGAGCCCTTCAGGAATTCCAATTAAGTTTAGATAATCAACATAAACTGCGACAATTGCAAATCCAATATTTGTTTTCTTTATGAAAACACATGGGCAGACATCGTCATTTTTATAACCCTCCTTCAACAAGTATTCGCTAAGATGATTATACCACATGCGTCCGGATTGTTTCAGTCCATATAATGATCTTTGCAATTTAATTGAGAACATGGTTCTCGGGCATGTATCGTTTGCTCCTGGCACTTTAAGTCCTTCGGGAAATTTCATATATATGTCACTATCAAGTGAACCATATAAGTATGTAGTTACTACATCCATAAGGCGCATATCAAGTTTTTGTGACACAGTCAAACTAATCAAAAATCTAAAAGTGATGGTGTCCATTACGGGAGAATATGTTTCATCATAATCAATACCTGGTCTTTGTGAGAAACCTTGAGCTACTAGTTGAGCTTTGTATCTTGTAATTTCATTATTTTTTATTTCTCTTTCGTACAAAAACCCATTTGTATCCTATAGGGATTACATTTTTAAGTGTTCGAACTACAAGTCCAAACACTTTTCGTTTCTCTAAGGAATTCAATTCCGCCTGTATGGCTTCTTTCCATTTTGGCCAATCATTTCTATTTTGACAGTCTTTAACTGACTGTGGTTCAGGATCCTCATTTTGCATAATATCAAGAGCCACATTAAAAGCGAAAATATTGTCTATAACAATATTATTCCGTTCCCATAATTTATGAGATAACATATAATTTATTGAAATCTCATTATTTTCGGACACTTGTGGTTCTTCAGGAACCATATTTTCAATATTTAATTGATCAATCTTTTCTAATGTTACTTCTTCCGAAGTTTTTGGTTGGTTTTTCTCTTGTACTTTTCTTTTTCCAGGTACAGAGTCTTTTGAACCAACTGGTCGACCACGCTTTTGGCGTATGTTAGATTCGTTTGCTACAGCAGATTGTCCTGCAGGGACATCAATTTTTGCTAGAATATTTTCTGCTGGTATATATGACTTTGTCACTTTTTTCGTGTCAACAAATATATCGGGTAATTGATTTGCAACTCTTTGCAAATGAATGATTTTTTCAATCTCCTGCTCACATTGATTACTGCGGGGATCAAAGTGAGATAGAGTTATTTCATTCCAAGAAATTTTACCTTATTTTTCAGAATGTAGTTCTTCCCTTCCCAAAGTTGGGAAAGCCATTTCATCAAAATGACAGTCTGCAAAACGTGCAGTAAATAAATCACCCGTTAAAGGTTCCAAATACCTAATAATGGATGGTGAATCAAAACCCACATAAATCCCAAGTCTTCATTGGGGACCCATTTTACTACGTTGTGGGGGTGAGATAGGGACTTGGACAGCACAACCAAAAATCCTTAGGTGAGAAATATCAAGTTCATGACCAAATGCCAGTTGTAAGGGTGAATATTGATAATAGGCAGTTGGTCTAATACAAACCAATGATGCAACATGTAATATGACATGTCCCCAAACAGAAGCTGGTAGCTTTGTTTTCATAAGTAATGGTCTGGCAATAAGTTGTAAGCGTTTGATAAATGACTCTGCCAAACCATTTTGTGTATGGACATGCGCAACTGAATGCTCAATTACAATCCCAATTGACATACAATAATCGTCGAATGCTTGTGATCTAAATTCACCAGCATTGTCAAGACGAATAGTCTTGATTGAATAATCAGGGAATTGTGCTCGTAATTTTATGATTTGAGCAAGTAGTCTAGCAAATGCTACATTCCTAGTGGAAAGTAGGCAGACATGTGACCATCTAGTAGAAGAATCAATTAATACCATAAAATAACGAAATGGTCCACATGGTGGGTATATTGGCCTACATATATCTCCATAAATTCTTTTTAAGAAAGTTGGATATTCAACATTGACCTTTGTAGTCAAAGGTCTAATGACTAACTTGCCTTGTGAACAAGCTACACATGGATAATCATTAGGTAAAAGAATCTTCTGGTTCTTTAAAGGATGTCATGTGAGTTGTTTATTATTCGACGCATCATTATAGCTCCTGGATGCCAAAGTCTATCATGCCAAAGTATGAAACTTTTTGGGTCAACGAACTTCTGGTTCGTGACATTATTTGATTCAACCATTTTTATAAATGTATAGTACATGCCAGATGGGAGTGCATGAAATTTTTCTTTTATCTGCTTCTTGCCAGATACAAAGGAAGTTATGCAAAGATATTCAACACTATTTTCTTGCATCGTCTCAATGTGATATCCATTGCAGCGGACATCTTTAAAACTAAGCAAATTTCTTTTGGATTTGCTAGAGTAAAGTGCATCGTCAATATATAATTTAGTATTATTTGGTAAAATAATACAAGCTCTTCCGGAGCTTTCAACGATATTCGATGCACCAGATATTGTATTAACATTATATTTTGCTAATGTTAAGTCCAAAAAATATTTTTTGTCTTGAAAAATTGTATGTGTAGTTGCACTATCTATCAAACAAGTATCTTGACAATCTATCATCAATCTATAAATACAACAAAATACACATGCTTTAATAAAAACTTGAATTAATGAATTTAAAGAAGTAAACATGATTCAATAATATGAAATTGATGATACATAATAAAGTTTTCCCTTTTTTTTGTGAAAAGTAAAAAAAAAAACATATTTCTAACTAAATTTATAAAATAAAGTGAAATGCTAGAAGCATAAAAATAAATTAATCCATATCTTCCATCACACCACCCCCAATCAAGTGGTCAATATTTTCATTTGGATCGGCAAAGAAATCAGATACATCCAAATGAGTCACATCAATCAGATCATCATAATTAGCAAAATTTGTCTAAACTTTTCCTTTTCCCTTTATTGATTTTTGATAAAGAATGCCCTTTTATTCCACATCTAAAACAATTTTCTTCATGCACTTTTTTGAATGTGCTACTTTTGTTTGCTTTGTACCTTTTGAAATTGTTGCCTTGCTAATGATAACTTTGTTGATTATTTCGTCCATGATTTATTCCACGTGTACGTCCGCGTCCACGTCCAAATTCGTGTCCACGTCCACGTCCTTGTCATGATATTGCATTTGCTTCAGGAAATGCAGTACCATTTGCTTCAGGCAATGGTACAGAACCAGTTGGACGTAGCCCATGATTTTTCATTAGAAGTTCATTATTTTGTTCAGCAATAAGTAAGCAAGATATAAGTTCTGAGTACTTTTTGAAACCACGCTCACGATATTGCTGCTGTAGAAGCACATTTGAGGCGTGAAAGGTAGAGAAAGTTTTCTCCAACATATCTTCATCAGTTATTTTTTCTCCACACAAGATCAATTTTGAACATATTCTAAAGAGTTCAGAATTGTACTCAATTATAGTTTTGAAATCTTGCAAACGAAGGTGAATCCACTCATAACGGGCTTTAGGGAGGACTATAGTCCTCTGATGATCAAATCTTTCAGTCAATTTTTTTCAAAGAGCATGTGGATCTTTCTCAGTAAGATATTCAATTTTCAATCCATCGTGAAGATGGTGACGAAGAAAGATAAGTGCTTTTGCACGATCCTGCAAAGATTCTTTGTTTCCTTCTTTTATTGTCTCTCCCAAACCTTTTGAGACAAGATGGATATCAGCATTGAGTACCCATGATAGATAGTTTTTTTTTCAGATATGTCAAATGCAGCAAACTCAAGTTTTGTGATATTTGCCATTTGATTAACTACACAATAAAATAAGTAAAAATACAATTAGTTTCGAAGAATGCATAATAGTTAATTAAGTAATATCAACATAAGTTACGTGTTTTCCTTCAGGGAGTAAACACTAATTTAAAATAATATATTCTTCGAAACACGAGCTACTTCGGGAGCACATTGTATTTTATTATTGTTCTTCAAGAGCAATATATCAAAATTCTTCTGGAATATTGAAAATTATAATTTATGCTCTTCAGGAGCAAATAATATTCTTCTGGAATATTATAATTTATACTCTTCAGGAGTAAGGAATATTTTTTTTTTTGACTGATTAATAAGCAACCAATTAAAATATGTCTCACAGTAAAAACAATTATACAGTAGTAATTTGTAGGCACAATTAACGCAGATATCGAGGCAATTATAAAATCCATATAAACTACATTGCATAGAAATTGAAAGGAAATTGCACACAGTTTGGACGGATTGGTGGCAGTGTGATGGCAGGACATTATTTCACATGCATACAATTCATGGCAATTAATGAATTGATTTTGGTGCGTGATTTCGGTATTCACGTGTTGATGACAGAAGAATCAAGAGACATGATAGATAGAAAAAGAGAGAAAAAGGTATAAAAGAGAATTGAAGTCACATATTTTAACAAAAATTATATGATTTTGACGTATGAATAAAATCACGTGTTATCAAATTAATTTTGATACACATGATAGATAATTATGCTTTTAAAAAAAAATTTATTACCTTCTCTAAATTTTGAAAATTAAGCGTTCGTGCTGATAACGTGTTATGAAATAGAGAAGAAGAAGAAGAGAGAATTAAGTCAATAGACTTGTGTGTATTTTATTAATGACCAAAATCCTATATTTATAGGTAAGAATCAGGGATATAATGGTAATAATTTCTAGGGCTACAGGGGTATAATTGTCATTCACTACAAACTCCAATAAACTTTCCTTTTACAATAAGAACAATAATCATCACAACCAGCGAAATCCCAAAAAATTATCCAAAATCCCAAATAAACATATCAAAAATTGCACAATTTGGGAGAAAAAAAACTCAAGAAACTCACGCAAAAGCTAAACATAAACGTCTGCAAATGTACCAAGAGCACTCACTTTAGGTGATGAATGGCAAAGTTTTGCATTGAAGCTATTCACATGGTTCTGAGACTGTCGGAGCGACTCTGGCGGTCGCCGGCCGGCGAGGTGGCTCTAAGGAACTTTTAAAAGATTGCCATAACAAGAAACATACAAATAAAAATGGCAGTGACAACAAACCCAAAAGCAGCCGCTAGACTGGAAAGTGGAGAAGGGAGGAAAAATGGAAAAGGGTTTGGCCTTTGCGGTTTCAATTTCGATTTCAAATGGCAATTGGGAAGTATCAATCTGGTCTGCTGGGCATTTGGCATTTTGGACCATTTGTTAATTCATTCATTTGGGCTAAATAAAAAAGAGGCCCAACTTCTGGTTTACTTAAGCCCAAACCTAAAAAAAAGAAACAGAAGGTCGTCTCTTTCTCTTCGTTCCATCTTCCATCAGGTCTGCAACCATCGACGTCTGCTGCTGTGCTGATTGTTACTCGACGGTGCTGAAGATTTCGGCGGAGTCAGCACGCGCGGCCGATCCCCCTCGCCGGGTGCTGGCTCTGCCACAGCGTGTGTCAAGAGGATATAAATTTCACTGAAAGTAATTTATATCGTTTATGTAATTTTTATATAATTTATGAGCCTAGTTTCTTGCTTTTAGTGGAATAAGCAAAAACTAATATTTATACTAGGCATTCTTGAATTAGTTTGATTGAATATAATTATAGTATCTTAGATTATATAAGTTTTATTAGATCCGTCAGGTAGCTTTAGGAAAAGTTCAGGTACTACATGTGCAAAAAAAAAAAAAAAAAAAAAAAAAAAAAAATAGAGGTTTAGTGAAGACTAGGATCAAGAGTTGAGTCCTATATACAGGACCGAGGAGATGGCCATTAAAATTCTAATTACTCTGGCAGTTCACCATAAAGAGAAAAAAATGATCTCTTGTAGTTTTTTTGGTTTTGTTTCACAAACTTTTTATTTTTGATTTGTCTTTGAGGTGTCCACTCACCAACTGTAATTCATATTTTTGGAGAATCAAGCAACATATGAGGGTTGATAGTTTGAAGACTAACGATCAAGATTCAAAAACATGATTGAAGCAATTGTTGTCTAGTTCAAAATGCGAGTTCAGAAATTAGTTATGTTGACCCCCCAAAAATGTGCTAACAGATGTCGGGGCCACTCGTGTACACGTGAGCAAATTCTGGCACATTTTAACCGGAGATTCGGTTGGAGGGTTGTGGCGGCAATGAACATGGGAGATGCTCCTTGACACGAGACGAAAATGTTCGGGAACCGACGGAGATGAACAATGATTGTAAACAAACAAACAATCACTACCAATTCCGCTCAAGTAGAGATAATCCAAACTCGAATAACTTTATATCAAATAGAAACAAAGGAGTATGATACTAAGCATATTAAATTGGCATATTATTGGAGCTTGGATTATCTTCACTTGAGTGGAATTGGTAGTGATTGATTTTTTTTTTTTTTTTTTTTACAATCATTGTTCATCTCCATTGCTGTCCAAACATTTCGTCTCGTGTCAATGAGCATCTTCCACGGTCATTGCCGCCACAACCCCTCGATCGAACTCCTTTCAAAACGTGCCGAAATTTATTCGCGTATACACGAGTGGGCCTCGACATTTGTTGGCATATTTTTTGGGGTCAATAAGTTACACTTCAAGAGTAATTCCAAAATCTTTTATTTGGCTAATTTGATTTTTATAATACAATTTTAATAATTTAATAAATTTTTTGGGGGTCAAGTATTGTTAAGCCTTTGTTTAATAAAACGTTTTTGAGACTATAAGATGTCAACTTCGATTTAATCATGCATTTCAGGATAACCATAAATTTTATCAATTTTTTAGCAACACATTTAATGTGATTTATCAACTTATAATCTCAAAAAACTTTATCAATCAAGGGCTAAGTAAAAAAAAGTATTATCTTTTTTTTTTTTTTTTTACTTATTTTTTTAACAAACCTCCAAGTGGCAGCTTCCTATTTGTTGGATTAACTCTGGAGGAGCTTCCTTATCTAATGTGAATCTGAGTGTAGAATTTCTACAAGTACACGTGAAACATGAATTTCATGTATTTTTTATTCATCCTCTTTGGAGGATGGGGCTGTCTGGTAGAATTTTTTTATGAAAATTGAATAGATTTTTTGATCGTTAGTGGGCCTGTTGCAGCTGGATTTCTGATCTATCTTCTCAGAGTGGGACCCATGAAAAGGACAAGCGACAGAAAAAAAAATTCCAGTCCCTGAAATGTCTAAAACATCCTTTCTAATGTGTTAACTGTTACAACTTTAGGGACAATTTGGTCTTTTTTCTTAATCTTTTTTGTTGACTGGACTGCAATAGCTAATTAATGCTGCAACAGTGTGGGTCCCATAACTTTTGTTGTAACGACCGAAATTTAGATTAAAATTTGGCCAAAAGCGATACCAAACAGGGCCTATATGTTCTCAAAGTTAAAAACTAGTTTACGATTCGAAGAATATAATTTTTTTTTTAGTTTTTTACACTATTTTATATAATTTTTTTGGAGCCTCCACCACCAGGACGAGGGCCCTAGGTGATTGCTTACTCCACTTATAATCAGGGTCGATTTTGCCTTTGCACCTAATGGCTACCTCACATCTAAGGATGTTATCCTGTCTTTAGTCTAGTAATATCGTGTTGTCCCATCACTTTATTAACCATCGGTAATTGTGATCTTTTCGATGACTATGATGTATGTAGTAATTCCAACGAATCTACAGGTCGATGAAGAAGAACTTTAGTGTTCACGCTCTAAGATATACTAAAACTAAAAACTACAAGATACAAGAAGATTATCCTCGAAAACAATAGCAATAAAATCAAAACTATATCGCTTTTTTGAATATCACTTCTCATTCCAGAACTAGACATACTTGGAATATAATTCTAATATTTGATATTCAATTTTGGACTTCTAACTCACCATCTTCTAATCTACCACCACCGGAGTTGTTAGTGTCATATTTTGTATTGACAATTCTGTGAATAAAATGATCAACTTGAATAATTATAAAGTTTAGGGACTAAATTGTAAAGTTTTATAGTTGGTAGGTTAGGTTAGGGTTTGGAGTTTTATGTTTAGAACACAAAGGTAACTCGCCGATTTTTCGCTAGCTGTTCACCGGATCTGTGCTCGAGCGGATGAAACAGAACATCATTGGCTCGACCTTCGTCCCACTGTCGCTCAAGCGAAAAGCCCTTAGCTCGAGTGAATGTGCTCCTCGCTTAAGCGACCTATTTATCCGGGCAACCTAATTTTCGATTTGCAAGAATTTTACTTGGCCCATGTTTCCTAAACAGTCCAACATATAAATACTGGCGCCGCATTATTCCGTCCTACAAGATTAAACATTATTCTCTCAAGAGCAAACATCCTATACGAAATCTAAAGATTTCAATCCTTGATATATGCACAAACCTTGTTGAAAACATCAAAATAACCAAATCAAATACCAAGGTTGAATCTTCTCTTGGTTCTATCAAAAGTTTAAAGTTCAAGAAAAATTACTGAAGAACGAGAAGTTCTTCTTGAAGATCTGCATGAGATAAATGTTCGGGAAGAGTCAGGTTTGGTGTTCGTGTGCACATTCCAAGAGGGCTGCTTCAAACTTCAGATAGGAGATCAGAAAGTTTGTGTCATCAACTTTGCTGGTGGTCTGTAAGTTTATCAATACGTTTATACTGGATTTCTGACTGGTAAAGCACCCAGAGTTTTTCCCACGTTGGGTTTCTCTGTGAACAATTCTCGTGTTGTTTATCGCTTTATTTATTGCTTTGATTATTGCTTTAAGTGATTGTGGTATTCAAACATAGGTAAATTGACTTGTTTGAATTAATCACCTAGGTATAATTAACTAGTGACTTGTTGCTTGTTCATTATTAATTTAATTCCGCATTTACACCTAATCACTCCTCCTCTAGGTGTAATTGGATCGAATCTTGCGTTTCTCAAGTGGTATCAAAGCCAAAATTCGTGTCCAGACCCATATCTATAAGTCTAGATGAGTCAATCATTGTCTGTACTGCCTTATTTTGATGGAACCAATTATGCCTACTGGAAGGCTAGAATGAAAGCATTTCTTAAGTCTATAGATGAGTACGTATGGCTTTGTGTGAAAAATGGTTGGTCTGCTTCCTCTACAACTGTGTCAGGAGTTACTACTCCTACTGATATTTCTCTTTGGACCAAAGAGGAGTTAGTTGAGTGCATTTGGCATAGAAAGGGTATTCATGCTTTGTTTATGGCTGTGTCTCCTGAGGAGTATAGGAGAGTGTCTATGTGTGAGAATGCTAAGGAGGTTTGGGATATTTTGGAGACAACCCATGAGGGTACTAAAACTGTTAAAAGCTCCAAATTATAAATGTTGACATCTAGGTTTGAAGAACATAAAATGAATGATGATGAGATGTTTGATGAGTTCTATGCTAAATTGAACAACATTGTGAACTCTAGTTTTAATCTAGGCGAAAAGATCCCAGAAGTTAAGATCGTTCGAAAGGTCCTTAGATCCCTACTTGAAAGGTTTAGGCCTAAGGTAACTGCTATTGAAGAAAGTAAGGACCTAGATAGTATTAAGATACAAGAATTCATAGGATCCCTCCAAACATATGAACTGACCCTAAGAAACAGAAATCAATCGCCTTGAACATCCGTAGGAAATATGATTCAAAGTCTAGTGATGTTGAGTCCCTTAGGGGTGAGGAGATAGCCTACTTTGTGAAAAAGTTTAATCAAGCCTGCAGGAGTAGACAGAAACCACAGCTTAGGAAGAGGAGTCCACATAGAAAGTTTCAGAGAGAAAAACATGATAAGAGTGGTGGTAAAGTGTCTAGTAGTGAGCTCCAGTCTGTTAGATGCCATGAGTGCTAGAGGATTGGGTACTATAAGAATGAATGTCATAATCTTAAGAGGAGCTCTGCGAAGGATGGAGGAAAAACCTTAGTTGCTGCACTTTCTGATGATGAGTCTAGTGATAGTGCTTCTAGTGTGCAGTCAGATAGTGAGAATGTAGGAAAGTACATGGTCTTTATGTCTCAGGTAGATAGTGGATCTGATAAGGCTAATAAACAAGTTGTGTCTGATGACTCTAGTGAGAGTTGTACTGATGACTCAGATGAGGAGAGTGACATTCAAGAGTTATATGAGGAGAGACTCAAAATTAAGAAGCTAAATCATGCCCTTCTTAAGAAACTCGATTTGTTAGAGCGAGAAAAAGAGAAGTTAGTTAGTGAACTTCAAGACTCTATCAAAAACCTAAGTGAGTTGACGAATAGGAATAAGAGGTTAGAAGAGACTATTAAGACCCTCACGTGTGATCTAGAAAAATCAAAATCACAAGTCGAGGCTTTCTCTAGTGGGACTAAGAAGCTAGATTGCTCATTTTAGGTATGAACAAGCCTCCGGGTGATAGGAGAGGTCTAGGTTATGTTAAGAACAAGTCCAATACTGCTAGTACCTCCAGGACTTCTTTCGTTCCGACTTCCACTCAGCCACACTTTGTTAAAAATTTTGATCTTAAAGTTTAGCACATCGTAGGACAGAAGACTCATAGGTCTCGTAGAAACTCTGGTCCTCAAAATCATTATCAAACACCTTATATGTTTGAGCCCAGGTTTGTACACACATCTCATCGCTGTGGAGCTTTGGGTCACATCAGGCTGACGTGTCGTCAGTTTGTGCATACGGAGAGAAATCAGGATATTCCTAGTCAGGTCAACCATCTATCCAATCAGGTTATTCAGTCAACTGAGATGATTTCAAAATTGACTAATTCTATCTCGAATACTAGGAAGGTATGGGTCAAGAAATCTTAACTTGATCATCAGTACACTACTGGTGCTTATGCACCCCATTGATCCCGTTCATGGGAATTGACATGCATTGTACATATCATATATGCACTGTTGCATTCATTCTACATCTTGCGTATGTTTACTTGATTTTATGTCTTTTTTAATTTTATTTTGTATGCTTGATTCTTTTTTTTTCTTTGTGTGTGCTTTTCATGCTTTTTGAAATATGAAAAATTGAAAAATATTGAAAAATTGAAAAATAAAAAATATTTGTTTGTGTGGACTACTGCATCATGTGTGTTACACTTGATAATGCATGCTGAGATCTAATATGCATTGATTAGATGAATTGTCCGATTTTCATCACATGACTTGAGTTTTTACGGAGTATTTAGTATATGTCCCGTTGTGTATATCTTGCATTACACAAACTATGACCATGTAAATAGGTCTGGACCGCATGTGTGAGACTTGAGATGTGTGTCACTTGTTGATAGGGTGACTCTGAACATAAATTGACTAATTGTGTTAGACCTTAGTTCATATTCATACCCCCTATTTGTAAAATTGTAATGCTCATATTTTAATGTTATTCTTCGAGACTATTTGACTCAAGCAATTAAGTCTGAAGGGTATTTCTATACATGATGTATATGGTTATCTGACTTGAGATAACTGACATAAAGCTCGCTACAAGAATCATCCTAGTTGCTCAATGAATTAGAACCTGTACTTAAGAAAAAATATGTGAGCTATTAAAAAAAGAAATATATTTTAAGCTGGTTTAATATTGCAAAATCTGAAATAGTATATATCAGTGTTCTAAAAAGCGTAAAGCGTGGTTAGGCATGGAGCCAAAACTTCAAGCTTTACGAGTTTAAGCGAGCTTAGGAGAGGTTTATGCGTTAAAAAATGTTTTCTTATTTGTAATATTATTTTAAATTTTTAATCGTTTAAAAATTTATTTAAAAATTAGAATAATATATATTAAGTATCTAGAAATTATAAAATACAATATTTACTTGATAACTCCAATTATTAGTCAATTATACAATTTTCAAGTTGTTGAAATGCAAAAATTAGAATATTTTTCGTAATTTCAATTTTCAACTAGACAAGTCTCACTTAATATATTTATAGAAATTTCATACATGCATTTGAAGTTTGTAATAAAATGAATCACAAGATCATAATTACGTAATGCAGATAACAGCAAAACTTAAATCTTATTAACCATTTAAATAAAGTCATTTTTAACTTTTGTATAGATAAAATCTTTTAAAAACTTGAAATTAAAGTCAAATGAAAAGTTTTTTTTAAAAAAAAAATAATAATAAGCTACAGTCAAATAAAAGATTTTAAAAAAAAAACTAATAAAACACGTCTACGGAAGATGAAAAAAATGAAGGAAAATATTCAGTCGTTTAGGAATAGAAAAAAAAAACGTCTAGGCACGAAGCGAGGCATTTTGCCCGAGCTTCAAGCCTAGGCGGTGCTTAGGCGAACTTTTTAGAACACTGGTATATATGCTCAAAGATAGTGAGAGTAAGAATTGACATATTAGCAAACGAACATCATGTATAGGTCCTAACGTTTTAAAAGTTTGACTTTCATAAGTAAGAGGATAGATCTATTGACAGTGATTTTGCTTGTCTCTTCCCACAAGTTTAAGGTTTGAAGTCTAATTTACTTTAAAATAGTGACACATTACACACACGAGTCACATATACAATTTACTCCATTTAAACTTGATCTATGTGCGTGGGGCAGCACTTGTATTCTTAAATGTGTCATATTTGTGATAAACTGCATTTTCTTGTTGACCAAAATGTTGAAGTGCGTGTCATATTTAAAAACAATCGAGTGGTGCTAAAATTTAAAGTTCTCAAAAATGTGCTATATTTGTCAATATTTGAAAACTGTGCTTAAAAATGTATTTTTCAAATTTCTGATACTATTTTTGACATTTGAACTTTCGCTCGTATTTCGTTTGAATATCGTTCGAGCGACACTTGCAGATTACTTCCACTCGAGCTTCGCTAGACCATCGCTTGAGCGACCATTGGTTTTATATCGCGACTGAAACCTCATTTTTGCATCATTTTTCTCTCATTTCTCATCTACGAATCTTCAAAATTGGGCATATCACTCAATTGCATTGTGCAGGCATCCAATTTGGGGGTCATTAACATCAAATTCTTCACTAAATCCACAAAATTCGACGGTAATGTGCTAAAACCATTGGTTTAGAATTTTTTGGGTTTTTCTGATTTTGAGTGTTATTCACCTTGATTTTCACATGCATTTGTGTGTTGTGATTATTACATGATTTTATGACTGATTTTTCATCATTTATATCACATTTTACTCGAAATTGAAGCTTTCTATTGAGTTTTCGAGTTCATGTCTTTGTGCTCGAAATTGGTTCTTGTTTTTGGTCGATTTTGTGATGTTTGAGTTACAGTTAGATGCTGGGGAAGTAGTTCTTGCATGGTGTGATGTTGGTTTAGCTTGGGTGGCCTTGATTTGGGCTTAAATTTCACGTTTTATAGTGCCCACAATGTGTTCAATGATACGCCTCTTAGGCTCCCTCGTGTGCTTTTGGCTACACTTTCGCAAACACGAGACATATCACGTGCCATGAACATTTCTATACTCCCATGTCTTGATTTGGAGTTGATTTGCATTAAGTTTTGCATCGGTGACATGAAACACACACCGCGTCGCAGTGCCTTGACGTCGTTGCATCATGTCTTGACGCCACTGCACTACGTTACGCACCACTGCATCACGCCACGCACTGCACATTCTTAGTCATTTCATTGCATATTTGACACTTTTGCATTGTTTTACTAGCATTATTATGTTTTTATCTCGTTTTGCATGCCAGGATACAATTTGTGCATCGTTTTTCGTGTTATGTGCATTTGTGCATCGTTTTGCATGTCATGTTCATTTTTGCATCGTTTTGCGTGTATTCTTGTAAGTCATTTCATACATTTCCATGCATTTGTTTACATTGTTGTACCTTGTGATCTGTATTCTTCTTCGTAGCATCTCTTAACGTGTTTGTTCCGCAACCATGTCTCAGATGCCGTCGAAGAGATCTAGGACCGTAGCGCAGCAGACCAGTGGCTTATCTTCCTACAGTTGAGCCGGTTTCTTATCCGAGACTGCTCATGAGGTCTTTACTTCTCAGTTTTCAAGTTGTCCAGTCTTAGTAGAGTGTGAGGTGATCTTTTCTCACCTTTCCCCTGATATCTCTACTGTCTTTACTTCTCGGGGTTGGGATCTCATTCTTACTAGTCTAGTGCCTCCCCCTGACCTTCTTGTTCGCGAGTTCTATGCGAACATTCATGAGATCAATAATGATCCCGCATTTAGGATATATCTTAGAGGTCGCACTATTAGGGTTACACCTGATGTCTTGGCCGAGTCTCTTCATATTCCACGGGTTCTTTACCCTATTTATCCATATCTGTTAGCCGAGACTGGTCCGTCTGACACAGTGGTTTATTCTACCCTATTTGACATTCCTTTTATTGGCAGTTCTACGATGGTTTGTACTGGATCGCTTTCGACTGTCCGACAAGTTTTGTTGCACATTATGTGCACAAACCTGTGGCCAGTCACTCATACTTCGACTTTACCATCCAATAGGGCTAGATTCCTTTATACCTTTATTCATGGTGACTCGATTGACCTTCCTATTTTTCTGTTCCAGCATATTTTACGGACCTTTCATGTTCCTAGTCGTAGGATAGGTCTTCCTTATGCTTGCCTCATTCATAGATTGGTCACCGCTTTGGGGGTCACATTTCCCGAGGGACCCTCTCAGTGGATTGGACGACCCATTGGTCGTGCCACTGTTTCCCAGAGTCGATCACATGTTTCCTCTTCTTTGGCTCCTACTGAGCCCATTGAGCCTGTTGACCTGGCTGCGCCAGTTGATCCTATAGGTGATCCTCTTTGTGGTCCTTAGACTGTCCCCCTCCTAATTTTTCTTCTACATCTTCGGGTTCTGTCATTCCTAATTCTTCTTCGGCTGATCTCATGGCCGTCTTGATGGGCTAGATGTCTACATTATTCGGTCAGCAAGCTCGGTTGCTAGCTGAGGTAACCCAGCATCAGGCAAAGACAACCTAGATTTGAGCAGATCTTACTACTCTGAGCAGCGTGGTCACAGATTGACAGTGTCGCCTACGTTGGATACGAGATCACTGGGATGCTAAGAGGGACGAATTAGATGCCTCTATTGAGGACGATGCTCCTGCTAAGTAGATTAGAGCTAGCTATGTAGTCGTAGACTCTGATTCTTTTTGTTTAGCTAGAGTTGTGGTAGACACTTTATGTATTGTCATTCTTTGTACCAAACTCTAGTTAATAGAATAGTGATTTTGTTTGATTTCACTTGTGCTTTTATTTATGCTGTATGTTTTGTTGTTATCTCCTATTATATTTGATCCCTTCGCCATTTGTGACAAAAAGGGAGAGATATTTTATAGTAAGGGAGAGATAGATAGGAGATAGATTATACACATTATTGTTTGAGCAGCTACATTGTCATTTGCCTGCTTTTCTGTTGGGGTCGTTGGGGTGAGACATAGATACTGTTACTTATATATATGCATGCTTTTGATATATATCTGCTGGAGTCGTTAGAGAGAGATATAAATATTATTTTTATAAGACAATAAGTTTCATTGATATATCTGCATATTACATATCTTGTGTGGTCGTTGAGGGAGAGACAGAGATACATTTACCTACTATTTTAACTTCAAGTGAGTTTGTAGTAAGGGGGGGGGGCTTGTGCTTTATACTTGTCTTGCATGTGCATTGCATTTGTGTTGCACTTCACGCATAGCTGTTTGAGTTGTGATATTTTGTGATATTAATGTGCATATGGTGTTTTGATTAGCATTTATATTACATCTCAAACTAGCATGCTTATTTGTTTGATTGTTAGTGAACTTAAGTACTTTATTGTTTATTGTCTGTATCACGTGCTTTTACATTGGGTATGTGAGTTTTTAATTTGAGGATACATGTTAAACAAAGTGGACGCTACATTCAGTTGGACTTGATAGTTTTGATAGGATTTATTTGTATTGTAATTGGATTTGTCACAAAATGCCAAAGGGGGAGTTTGTTAGTATCATATTTTGTATTGACAATTCTGTAAACAAAAAGACTAACTTGAACAATTATAAAATTTAGGGACTAAATTGTAAAGTTTCATAGTTGGTAGGTTAGGTTAGGGTTTGGGGTTTTATGTTTGGAACACGAAGCAGAACATCCTTGGTTCGACCTTCGCCCCACTGTCGCTCGAGCGAGCGTGCTCCTCGCTCGAGAGACCTATTTATCCGGGTAACCTAATTTTCGATTTACAAGAATTTTACTTGGCCCATGTTTCCTAAACAATCCAACATATAAATATTGGTGCCGCATTATTCTGTCCTACAAGATTGAACATTATTCTCTCAAGAGCAAACATTCTATACAAAATCTAAAGAGTTCAATCCTTGATATACATGCGCCAACCTTGTTGAAAACATCAAAATAACCAAATCAAACACCAAGGTTGAATATTCTCTTGATCTGTCAAAAGTTTGAAGATCAAGGAAGATTATTGAAGAACGAGGAGTTATTCTTGAAGATCTGCAGGAGAAAAACGTTCATGAAGAGTCAAATTTGGTGTTCGTGTGCACATTGCTGGAGGACTACTTCAAACTT
The DNA here is from genome assembly GCA_019395295.1 of Osmanthus fragrans. Lineage (NCBI taxonomy): Eukaryota > Viridiplantae > Streptophyta > Magnoliopsida > Lamiales > Oleaceae > Osmanthus > Osmanthus fragrans. The sequence goes on along the minus strand of CM033344.1, from coordinate 26,434,790 downwards.
CAGACAGGAGACCAGAAAGCTTTTGTCATCAATTTTGCTAGTGGTCTGTTAGTTTATCAATACGTTTATAGTGAATTTCTGACTGACAAAATGCCCAGAGTTTTGCCAACGTTGGGTTTTTCCGTAAACAATTCTCGTGTTGTTTATCGCTTTATTTTCTGCTTTGATTATTGCTTTAAGTGATTGTGGTATTCAAACATAGGTAAATTGACTTGTTTGAATTAATCACTTAAACATAATTAACTAGTGATTTATTTCTTTTTAATTAGTAATTTAATTCTGCATTTACACGTCCTTTAGGTATAGTTGGGCCGAATCTTGCGTTTCTCAAGAGTGAACCTCTCACCGTATATGATCTCTCCAATTATATCAGAAGCTCCAAAGGTTACCCTCAAACTGGGTTCAAGGATCTAAGAAAAGATCTGAAAATGTAGGAGTTCTAAGAAAGAGTAAGAAAAAGAAAGAGTTGTTTGGATGTAATTCATAAGTATGCTTATAAGTATAAAAAAAGTTATCCAACGTACTTATTAATTTACAATAATGTTATATTTTAAAGTTATTGACCTTATAATAAAAAAAAAATCTTCACATTCTAATCTTCACATTCTAATCCTCACAAAGTTCCCATTTGACTTTTATTTCTTAAAATTTAATTTCAATCACATGTTATGTAGAATTTACAAATTTTATCAATATTTTTAATTATATATTTTATTCATTATTATTAAAATCTATTAAAATTTTATTTTTTTAATAAACCTAACGAAGGCTAAAGAGTGAAGATTATGCTATATGATGATGTTTATAAATTCTCTAGAAACATCCTCCAAGAAGTAAAGATGATGCTAAATAAAGCAATATAAATTCTAATGAAGGCTAAAGTGTGAAGATTGTGCCATATGATGATATTTTTAAATTCTCTTGAAACATCCTCAAAGACGTAAAGATTATGCTAAATAAAGCAATATAAATTCTCTAGAAGCATCCTCTAAAGAGTAAAGACCAAGAAAAATTGCAATAGCGATCATTAGCTTTTGAATCTTTAGTAAATTTTATCATAATCTTCAATTTTTGCCAACGAAGGTCTCAAACCTTTCAAAAATTCGCACTTGAAGTTCAAATGAATGGATCCATTTGATAGCTAATTGACCAAAAAAATTAATTTTATTCAAATATATAAGGATAAATGTAACGCCCCAATTTTCACTAATAACTCAAGGCGCTACTTAAATCAAAATAGCCTGTAAATAAATATTTTCAAAAGTCGCCACAATACGAAGGCAAACATATATTTTAAAAATTCATAGCAGTTTAACATAAAACGCGGAAACATCACTTCTAAAATAATTTTTCTCACATTCAAGAGTTAATACCAAATGTAATAAGCAAAAACTGACATTTGCAAAGATACCAAAATTCAATATTTAAGTATCAAAATGGAAATCAACTATTTAAAACTTCTTGTTTCAAAACTTGAAATTTAAAAGTTCTATTATTAAATAAAAATTGCCCCGCTCGTTGCCTTGCCCTGCCACGCTCCTTAACCTGAAAGGTTGGAAAAATAGTGGGGTGAGCATAACGAATTATACTCAGTGGAGATACAGCAATCAGTCCAAATTAAGTCAAAATATGCAATCAAGCGGTGAACATAATATCCATACAACATACTATAGAATATGTACTGTGGGCATTCCCAAGGACCCAATTTCGATCCCGGACCTATTTACGGTCCCTGACAACATGATATAAGCTTAGCAAATTTTAGCACTGTGGGCATTCCCAAGGACCCGATTTCGATCCCGGACCTATTTACGGTCCCTGGCAACATTTTCATATGTATAAACATTACATCACAATCAAAATCACACATCGAGAATTAACATGGACAAATAACCACAATTGCTTAAATGTAAACCCCACCTCGAAGTCTTGAAAGTTTTCTTGGAAATTGAACAATTGAAATGTTACCGTGCTTCACACTTTGCCCGCGATCTCGTCTAGTAAGAACAAAATTAATTTAATTTAAGATACTAAGTTTAATTAAAACTTTAAAACCTTTAGGGACTAAATTGAAAAGTATTAAAACTGAAATTTCAAAGTTTAACGGCTGAAAATAGACTTTTGGAATTCTATGGGCTAATTTAAAAGTTATTAAAACATAGGGACTGAATTAACACAATTTGTAAAACATTGGAATTAAAATAATAACCTTTTAAAAACTTTGGGCTAAATTGAATAACTTTCAAAAAGCTAGGGCTTAAGGGATAAATTCTCAAAATTAAATTATATACAAAACACACACACATCTCTCTCTCTCTCAAATCGCGTCTTCACAGGGAGGAGAGGCGAGGAGGAGCCGGCGGTGGAAGTGGTGAAGGAAGAGGTGAACTCCGGCCAAAATTTCGGGTGGTCGCCGTCGCGAGGTAGCGCCGACGGGTAGGGGTCGACTAGGGTTGATTTTGGTGAAGTGGAGGGTCAAAATCGAGGCTAAACCGAGGCTAGGAGGTGGCGATTTCTTGGGTTTTCCGGCGAGAAGTCAGGCCAAATCGTGGGTGAAGTTGAGGTAAGTGTTTGGGCTTCGTTGTTCTTGGTTTTTGGTGGTTAGATTTTGAGTTGACATGGATGAAGTGGGGAGTTGAGTTGGGTCGATTTGGGCCTGCCGTTTCGGGGTAATTGCAGGCGGTGGGTTTGTGGTGGTTTGTTGGTGGTCCGGCTGTGGGGTGGCGATGTGGTTTGCAGTGTGGTGGTGGTGTTCGAAAAACTGGGGTGTGATTGGCGTTGGTGGCTGCGGTTTGGTTGGAGGGTTTGACATGGATGATTGCAGTGGAGCAATCGTATGTGTGTGAAACTTTCCACTGATCATTGAACAAAGATTGAAGGAGTTTTGGTGAGTTTGTTACCTGTTTCTTGGCTGCGACGTTGGGAGGCGTGTGTTTGGAGGCTGTTGGTGAGGTCGAAGAAGGTGAATGAATAGTGACCAACAGTAGGTTAAGGCATAGAAAACAAGGCAATAAATTGGACCTAGAGTTTGTATTGGAAAACAATTCTTTGGCTAATAGGGTTTAATAAAATTGGATTAAAACTAAAATTTGGAAATTAATAAAATTGGATTTTAAATAGAATATCGAACCTTAAAATTGGATTTAAATCAATAAGAATTTGATACTTTTAAAATTGTTCGAAATTGAACTCGATAAATAAATATTGAAATTTTTTAAGATTAAAATCGTTTTGAAATCTTGTTTTGAATGTTTTGCTAGACAATTCGATGGACGTAAAATGAATTCTAAACTTTGACGGGATTATCGTAGCGACACAATTTAAATTATGAAATTGTATTTTGAAAATTCGGGTCGCTACAATAAAATGATAACTTTATAATTTTAACATAAATATTTTAAAATTTTGAAAAAAAAGAAAATAAATTAGATTCCTTGCTCATCTCCCTTTCCCCACCCAACCCCCCAATCCAAAATCGCTTCTACAATCGCCACTACTCTCCTTCGTCGACGCCCTTCCCACCAATACCACCTCCCTCTCCATCCCAAAACTAAACTAAACCCATAAACAAAATATCTTGTTTTTTTTCATATATATATATATATATATATATATATATATATATATATATATATTTGTTTTTTAAATAATCTTAAAAATTAAGATATGTAAATCAGAGTGAACTCGAACAAATTGGTAGATCTAGGCGAATTAATGCAGATGGAGACTTTAGTTGTTGTTGCTCATCATAGTAATTATCATCGATATTATGGTAGGAACTGTAGGTCACTTCGAAACCCGATTGTCGTGCTTCCCAGTTCGATGCTTTCCGGTTACTTTCAAACCTGATTATGGTAGAGATTAAGATCTGTAATTCTTGTGGTGGTATCAATTGCAGTGCTTTCCAATCCAGTGCGGGGTTACTTCGAAACCTGCATAATTCTTACATGATAACCCCCAGTGGCGAATCCAGTATAAAAGTTCAACTAGAGCAGAAGTTGACTTTGACCGTTGACCGTTGACCGTCGACAATCACCCGATCCGGCTGGTCGTTTATGAAAATTCGATTAAATAATATAAAATCCAATTTACTGGGCGAAATGACCAGAATGCTACTGGCCAAAATGGCCAGAATGCTGGTGGAATCTCAGTATAAGAAAATAGGGACGAGTTGTATAATCCCTTTGTTGAGGTGGCTAGCAAAAAGAAGGGAATGAACAAGTCCAATGGCCATGATCAGGTGGAACGACAATGACAAACTTAAAGGAAAGATGAATGATGTACGTCCTATAGCAATCAAGAAAGATAAGAAGAGGATAACCCCTTCTTGATATCAAAATGATTCAGGAAGAAGGGAAACTCCCTACACTAGCATTGAGGTTCGCCAATTCATGTTCTAGTATTGATTAGATGAAGTTGCAACAATTTTTGAAACTTCATGTTTAGATTCATTTTTATTCTTTTGCTTTGAATCTTTAGATCTTTTGTAAAGTTTGATTTATATGCTCGGGGATGTCCGGAGCAATTGTATTTAAAATTTTGATCAATTTATTTATTTACCTGATAAAAAAATCAGAGATGTAATTAACACCACTACGAAATTGTACTAAATTTCAGGCATCAATCATACTTTATACTGGGGGGTAAAAAATCCCGATATCACAGAAGTAAATATACATATCAGAACTTGTAAATCAATTTTCTAGAACCAAGCATCAATTCGATTAAAATCCAATTTCACAATTACAACATCCAATATATTAATTCCAATATCCAATATACAAAATGCCCAATTTAATTTTCAATTATAATTGATAAACAATTTAACAATTACAATACCCAATTTCACAATTACAATATACAATTTATCAATTCCAATATCCAATATCACAAAAACAACAAGTAGAGAACCACTGTCTCTCACACAGTCACACGACACTCACACATTCAGAAATCAGAACTCAGTCTACGAGTCACAGAGACAGACTCGCAAACACTGAAATAAGCACAAACACAGTCACAGACTCATAGTCTCCTTCTCAAGATCACAGACTCACACAGTCACACTCACACAATCACACACACAGTCAGCCAGTCACACAACCAGCGGCGAACAAATCACAGAAAGAAATCGAACTTACCTCCTAAGTCGAAGTTGTGGCGATTCTGGCGAAGTGTGGCGACTAGCGATTGGCGAAGAGTCGCGAAGCCCGAATTTGACCCCGGTGACCTCCAACTCCAGTCTCCACAGTCCACTCTCCAACTCCAAGTCTCCAACCAATTAACCAAAGCGAGATTTCAGAAAATTTGGAAGAGGGTTTGGCGATTCGCACTCGCATAGTCGCACGGTCCTCTTCTCCTCTAGCTTGGTTTGCAATTGGGATTTGGGGGGAGAAATAAAATTGGTTTGGCGTTTGGGTTGAGGTTTGGGCGTTTGGCCACTGTTTGGGGATGAAATTGGGTCTGGAGCTGGGGCTGGTTGGTAGACGGGTGGACTCAAGTTAGAGGCCCAATTTTTTTTTTAAAACTCCCAGCCCTCCCAAGTCACAATCACGACCTTCTTCTTCCCCAAAACGCCAGAAACCAGAGCTTGTCTTCCACTCCAGGCTCCAGCTCCGGCCGATCTCCACAGAAACCCAAAATTCCGGCGAGCCGCTCTAGCTCGCCTCTAGCTGGATTCGCCCCTGGAAACCCCTGTTAGCAAAAGTGGAGATGGGGTGGAGATTGGTGGGGAAGGTGGGGGTGGTGATTCGTGGGGAATGTGGCTATCACATTTATTGTACACTTATGGCTTGCCCTTCTTCATTATTTTCTTTGTTATTGCTATTATGAAGTTTCTACTTGAATTGAGCATCTTACCATACAACATACATAATAAACAACCTCATTTTAGTACACTTCACTCCGTTGATTGAGATGGAGATTTTTGTAGAGATTTTGTTGATTTTGTTTTGGGATGGAGGTAGATGTGTGGATCGGTGAAGAAGGTGACAAGGAAGAGTGGTGAGGATTTTCGAAATGATTTTGGGTTTGAACTGTGTGGGGATGGGGATGGGGATGGGGATGTGGATGTGGATGTAGGGATGGCGATTTGAACCGTTAAAATAGAAAATCGCGGTTAACACGAACCGAATGGGACGAAAAAAAATCGAATCGATGGTGTAATGGTTGGTTATGGTTTTGATTTTAATGATCCGATTCATGGTGGGGCGGGTATGATATTTAGCGACGGTGCCCTGAACCGAACCAATTACCCGTTTGAAAAAAAAAAATTAATTGGACAATTGTGCTTCTTTTAATAATTCTTTATATAATTATGACTCATTACCTTACTGACTCGTTAACATGACCGACACACTAATCTAATTTTTTTTGCCTTAACTTAACCCTACTCGCACTTACTCACTCACTGAAAATACACAGAAAATATGAAATATTAAAGTGACGGGCAATGACGAGGAAGAAAATTCGAAATTGGAATCAACAACACCGTCTTCGCCTTCTATCGTGCCGCCGCTCCAGATTTGGCGCTATAATCATATCTGAATTCGAAAGGTATAGGCTGTATGTCGTCCATAGTGTGCGACATTCAGATCTTATTCTGATACCTATATCTTGATTAGTTTACCGTTATTTTTTATTATTGTAGTTTTGAAATGACATTTTAAATAGGCTATATTTTCTTATATTGTATTATGTAATGGAAGTATGTATGAGATGACTATGATTTAAATTTGAAAATGTCTTCTGCGATTGGGATGAAGATATTTCTTGAATTGGTCTTGGCAAGTCTATTTTATATGAGGCTCTCATTTCCTGAGTCATCCTGTACATTTTATTGGTTAGCAAATGCAAACGTAATTTTCTTGATTATGATCTTTTCCTCTTTCTTTTACTACTCGTGGGAGTTGAGCTCATTAATTTATTTGATTCCCTAATTCTATCTCTTTTTTTTTTTTTGTTTCTTAATACAATGTTTATTTGGTTGGATATTTTAATTTTATTGCTAGCAATTTTGGTATGTCTACTGGTTGTTAATTATCTGTATGGTATTAAATTAGTGCTTTTTAATCTTTCTATAATTCTCTTATTTTGGGTTGTTTTATCTTAACTTCTCAAAGACCAAAAAAAGATTCTTTAAATTGTTTGCATTTTCATTTGAGATATTGTTTGTTAAATTGACTTATTATTATGTTTTTGTTTTTATTGATTTTTATTCATAATTTTTTTTTTCAATTTGACGGTTGGATTTATAAAAAATAATTTATTTTCTTGGTTATTAACCGAATCAAACCGAGATACCAACTAAACCGAGATACGAATCGAGCCGACTTTCGTGGTTATGATATGACAAAAAATTTGATGGTACGATTATGATTTTGACCGAACAGATCCTGAACCGACCCGTTGTCATCCCTATGGGGATGGGGATGGGGATGGGGATGGGGGATGGGGAGATGAATATGGAATTTTATTTAATTTGGATCGTAAGTGAGAATTTATGAAAGGTTTGGAATCTTCATTGGCACGAAATTACGATTGTGGTAAAATTTACTAAAAACTCAAAGATTAGGAATAGTTGTGGCAATTTTCCTAAAGGTTATGCCCAATAAAGCAATATCTTCATAAATTGGATAAACCAAATTGTCTGGAAGCATCCACTTGTAGAACTCTCTAGAACAGTACAACTCCCGAAAGCTAATCATTCTCCTATTATTAATCCCCCATCAGCTCCTGACTCTCAACCCCAATACGACATTGCAATTAGCAATTTGAATCCTCTTTCAACACTTCGTGAACGTAATTTGCGTGCGGTGTGGAAACCGGAAGGAATGGACGAGGACATGGATCTGCCGGATGATGGTCAGGTTTTGAAGGTGGGAGAGGAGAAGGAAATTGGAAGCGAAGGATTGAAGAAGAAGCTTGTTAAGGAAGGCGAGGGATGGGACACTCCCGAAAATGGCGATGAAGTTGAAGGTGATTAATAGTTGGTTGGTTTGCTAATAGTTATTCAATATGCATTCTTGTATTGTTAATACTTGATTATTATTTCTCAGTTATACTGTTTGTCTATTGATTTTATTTCATCGTTCGAATTTTCAGTTCATTATACCGGAACACTACTGGATGGCACTAAATTTGACTCGAGTCGCGATCGGGGAACGCCTTTCACGTTCACACTTGGCCAAGGTTAGAAAACTTTACTTTTCTGCAATTCAGTGTTCTTCAACGCGGTTGTTTGCATTTTTTAATTTAATTTAGTTTATTTTTTTTTTCCTAGTGTACCTTGAGGTGGAAAAACTAGTTTTGCGAACAAATTAGGTAGTTCCAGCCCGCAATGCATGTTTGGCATTTATAATGTTATCTGCTGATTATGAAAATAATCAATCTTTTTGTTACTTAAGCTCTGAATGATAGCATCGTTTAGCTATGAAGAAATTTAACTTGTCAAGTGCAAATGATGTTTAAGAAGTGGAACTATATTTAATGCTGGGCAATACATAAATTTTCCCCGTGTTTATGAGAATGAGAATGCAGAATAATGGATGTTTCCTGTCTGTTGCTTTTAGGCATACCAATTTTGAATATCATAAAGTTGAACCTTGTTACACTAGGAGTAAGCTGGATCTAGTAGTTTCTATGGCCTGTGGGATTGGTTATCTGTATTAGAGCATTGATTGGGTGGGAATAGATTCTGTGGTAATCCAGAATTGGTTGGTTTCAGTAGCTTATTGTAGTGGTTGCACTGGTTCTTGAACTAGAGAGAAACAGGTGAAGAATGGGTTAGGAAGTAACTCGAATAAGGAGAGGAGTATTAGATAAGTGCAGCAGAATTACTGTTTTACGGTGACTGGTTCAAGTTCAATTTTATGGATGTACACGGTAAAAGTCTTGTTTGGATATTGGGCCATGGTAGAAATGTTGGACATTTTGAGTGCTTCTATCATTTGTGAAACTCTTTTAGGTCACTAACATTGTATGGATGCTTTTTCAATAATTTATTTTATCAGAAGCTGATATTAGTGATTGGTTAAGAGATAATTAAAAGCTGAAGGGTGTATCATTATATATTCTTTTCATCTGAGGAGAAAGTGCGGAATATATTGGAAGAAGATAATGGTTGGATTTGATATAGCTGTTGATCTTATGAAAAGAACTTGTGATTGTAGATTACACGATTCTAAATTTTTAACTGATTTTGGTTCATAATGTTTTTTTATCTGTTTTGGGTTTGGGGCTTTTTGAGTTGTTGTAGAGAGTGACTTGTTAATTAATTTACCATGGTTCAATTGTAAAGAAATGGGTGATTTTTTATGTGCACGTGTTTGGGTGGGGAGCTCTTCGGATTTTGGTTTGAATTGAAAATAAGGTTACAGAGCAATAAAGTGAAAGTTAAGCAGTTCCATTGCTTGTGTATGTGTGGAGCTGTGAACTAACAATACCTGTTGGCAATTCCTGCTTTCTTTTGCCTTCTATTGGATATATATTTAGAGGCCATGTTGTTTTTGTGTCTATTTTTGTAATTTATATTGCAATTAATAGTAATTATGATGAGAAATTATATAATCTTTGCAGGACAAGTTATCAAGGGATGGGACCAGGGTATCATAACTATGAAGAAGGGTGAAAATGCCATTTTTTACCATTCCCCCCCTGAGTTGGCATATGGCGAATCTGGTTCTTCTCCGACTATTCCTCCAAACGCCACTCTACAATTTGATGTTGAACTGCTATCATGGGTCAGTGTCAAGGACATTTGCAAAGACGGTGGAATATTCAAAAAGATTCTTTCTGAGGGAGAGAAGTGGGAGAACCCTAAGGATCTTGATGAAGTTTTTGGTATGGAAAAATTGCCATTAAAGTAAGTGATTGTTGATTCAACAACTTTTTACTAACTGTTTCCTATTTTATAATCTAGTCAAATATGAGGTTAAACTGGAAGACGGGACTTTAGTTGCGAAATCAGATGGAGTTGAATTCACAGTACAAGAAGGTGAACTTCTGTTATATTTCGTTGATTAACACTTCTGGTGCATGTCTATGTTCCTAAGTGGATACTATCTTTGCGTTCAGGTCATTTTTGTTCTGCTATTGCCAAGGCTGTGAAGACAATGAAGAAAGGTGAAAAGGTCCTTCTCACGGTCAAGCCACAATGTGAGTACCATATTTGCTAGTTGTCAAAAAGATGCGAGTGAAAATAAAGTTAACTAGTACAGAAAATCCAGATGTCTTACGTATAAATTTTCTCTATTGCAGATGGATTTGGTGAGAAGGGAAATCCAGCCTCTGGTGATGTTGGAGCCGTCCCACCAAATGCTATGCTGAATATCACTCTGGAGCTGGTCTCCTGGACGACAGTCTCCAATGTCACCGATGACAAGAAAGTCATTAAGAAGATACTGAAAGAGGGGGAAGGATATGAGCGACCGAATGAAGGAGCTGTGGTGAAATGTAAGCATCTTAATATATCAGAGTGATTTTATTTCTTCTGACAATTAACTGTTTAGTCTGAAAATATCTTTCTATTTGTGCTTACCAGTGAAATTGATTGGGAAGCTTCAAGATGGTACTGTTTTCATTAAGAAAGGTGATGCAGATAATGAGGATGATCTCTTTGAATTTATGACGGATGAAGGTACGAGAGTGAAATTTGTCTTACTTTGATTACTATCTGCCTTCTTCGTGATCTTTGCTATTTTTGAACAGAGCAAGTAGTTGAGGGGTTGGACAGGGCTGTGATGACTATGAAGAAAGGAGAGGTGGCGCAATTGACTATTGCGCCAGAGTATGCATTTGGTTCATCCGAGTCAAAACAAGAGTTGGCTGTGGTCCCACCAAACTCAACAGTATACTATAATGTTGAGCTGGTCTCATTTGTTAAGGTCAGTACATTGTGTTATACTATAATGTCCAATTCTCTTTCTTTAAGGTCAGATTATATATATACTTGGCATCTTCAGGAGAAGGAATATTGGGATATGAATACACAAGAAAAGATTGAGGCTGCTGGCAAGAAAAAGGAAAAAGGGAATGCAATATTCAAGACGGGCAAATATGCTAAAGCCTCAAAGAGACATATGAGAGGGTAAAGGAGCATTGGCTTCCAATATATAAATAAGGCTCTATATATTACATATCCATGTAATGCGTCTCATGCCAAGAATTTCCGATGCAGGCAGTCAAGTATGTAGAGTATGAAACTTCTTTTAGTGAAGAGGAAAAGAAACAGGCCAAAGTATTGAAGGTTACTTGCAATCTGAACAATGCTGCTTGCAAGTTGAAACTGGGTGATTATAAGCAGGCCGAGAAGCTATGTACTAAGGTTTGCCTAGCTCTCAGTAGTCATTTTGTTTTTATTTTCCGCATCACTAATGAGGATGTTGTGTGGATGAAGGTGTTGGAACTTGAGAGTACAAACGTGAAGGCGCTATATAGAAGAGCTCAAGCATACATGAACATGGCTGATATGAATCTTGCTGAATTTGATCTTAAGAAAGCTCTTGAAATTGACCCTGACAACAGGTAACAGAAGGAATATAGTTCAGTCCTGATATTCGGTAGAGACCCTTTTTTTTTCCCTTCCCGTCTTTTCATAATTTCACGTCCTGGTCGCTTTATGGAAACAGGGATGTGAAGCTCGAGTACAAAGCTCTTAAGACTAAGGTGAAGGAGTACAATAGAAAAGAAGCCCAACTTTATGGTAACATGTTTGCCAAGTTAAAGGTAAGTAGGAAACATTATAACGTTTATTGTTTTATAACATTTTGTTTTGAAGAAAAATAGACCGTTTCTTGATTTGATAATGATGCTGCAGAAAACAGATCCAAAGAAGGCAGAACCCATGAGCATTGGCAGCAAGGCATAAACTCTCTACAATGCTATCGGTCTTTGGAATTTCCTTTTTTTTTTTTTTTTCTTTCTTTTAAATAATTAGTTAATGAGAAAGGGGAAGGTTCTATTTGAGTATTCTTGTATGGTGATTATCACGAATTCTTCTGTTTCGAGTGTATTTTGACGTTGAGAAGTTGTATGTTTGAGAATGCAGAATCCATGAGCATTGACAGCAAGGCATAAACGCTCTACAATGCTATTAGTCTTTGGAATTTCGTTTTTCTTTCTTTTATATAACTAGTTAATGAGAAAGGTGAAGGTTCTATTTGAGTATTCTTGTATGGTGATTATCACGAGTTGTTCTGTTTTCGAGTTTATTTTGACATTGAGAAGTTGTGTCTAACGATCATTCTGATGGAGATGGCCCAAGTAATTTAAGCAAAATTTGAATCAATCTTATATGAATGCAAATTACGAGTTCAGGAAACAAAAAAAAAAAATCTTGAAGGATTTATAGGTGCATGTTTCATTATTGAGTACACGATGTAATTTTTCAAGTCAAGTGCTTGAAGACATTTTATTGTGTTGATTCTGTCTTCCAAATAACTACTTTAGGCATAAGGAAAGAATAATAGACTGGATCAGACACTGTATTGTGTTGATTCTGCATACCTATGGTCTTCCAAATTACTACTTTAGTAGGCGCAAGGAAAGAATAATGGACTGCACTTACGGTGTTGCCCCTCAGCCAACGCATGTATTTTTTGACCTCCTGAGCGTAACTCTTTAGTGTATGTTTGAAACTCATTAAATTTCATTACATTTCATTTCATTTTTCTCTCTTATTTTTAATCACACAATCTAAAATAAAATAATATTACACATAAATCGAAAACTTTTCATTCTTTTTCTACCACTCATTTTTCAAAAAAAATATTATTCCACCCATTTTCATTTCAAAAAAATGGGGGCCAAACGGGAGCTTAAAGTCTTCCTGCACCAACTTCTCGACTTTTTGATTTTGTCAATCTTCTACGAATATTTGAAAACTCTTCGTTCTCCAAAAAATTGAAACTCGGGTCACTTTTCTTGATCTTCAACCTTTGAAATATGATCTAAAAATATGGATTTTGGGGTTTGATTTGTAGTGTTTTGATGTTTTTCAATTGCAACACTCAACCATGAAAGGATTGAAACATGTGGGGGTGTTAAAATTCTTGAAAATTGTAAATTAGGATTTCTTGGTATGCACTGTCGCTTGAGAGAAGGGCTGTTGACAAGCTAGTGAAGTAAATTCTGTTTTTGTCGCTCAAGCAACAATTTGGTGATAGGTCAGGAAAATTTCGGCATATTTTCTTTTGTTCCAAAGACGTTTCCCAATGAGTTTTGGTTTTGATTTGTGGAGTTTTAATGTTTTTCAATTGCAACATTCAAGCATGAAAGGATTGAAAGATATGGGCCCGTTAAAATTCTCGAAAATTGCAAATTTGGATTTCTTGGTATGCAATGTCGCTTGAGGGAAGGCCTGTCGACAAGCTAGTGAAGTTCATTCTGTTTTTGTCGCTTGAGCAACAACTTGGGTGGCAAGTTATGAAAATTTGGGCAACTTTTTTCTTGTTCCAAAGATGTTTTCCAATTACTTTTGACTTATTTAAATAACCTACAACACGTGCCCTTTTCAATTAATTTTTTGTTCTACCAACAACTTTAAATAACCTACAGCACGTGCTCTTTTCAATGACTTTTGACTTATTTAAACTCTCCATTTGGCATTCCGTGATAAAACATTCATTAAATGAAAAACAACCAACATGACCTACCCAAAAACAATTGACGCTTGCTTCGCCGTTGTCAAAACTATGTCCTGAAATAACAACTCACGTGCCAAGTGTAAAAGCACGTGAAACAGTAACATAAGTAAAATCAGTTAAAGACAATTATAAATAAATACAAAATCATACTAGTTAGATTAAGACACAATATTAGTGTAAGCCAAAGCACCAAAAACATACATTAATATTGCAAAACACCAAAACTTAATCTAACAATGTATCTCAAAAAATGTCAATCTACATCTACTTTGGTTTTTGTCATAACTGACAAGGGGATCCCTAGTAAATACTCAGCAGTAGTCCCATCGCCATCATCAGCATCCTTAGACTCATTGTCATCCCCCTCATAATCCCAATGCTTGCGCATCCATAGACGTTTGTGCTGGACAAAAGCAATCGTGCCACGAAGAGTTGCAAACACAATGGTGTGACGCTTAGAAGCTGCTCTCAACTGTGTGATCTCAGCCATCATGTGAGCCTGCTGCTTGATTAGCACAAATATCTGACCCCATAAGGACAATCGAAGGATCAATAGGAATAGAAGCAGACACTGGAATAGAATCAGTAGGTGGATGTGAAACAGAGGTAGAGGATGCTAAAATATCAGTAGTGGAAGTAGGGATAGTAGACTCAGATGGAGGGATATCACAGGGATTACCTGATAGAAGATCACCAATATGATCAGCTGACACTGTTAGATCAATAAGCTCAGTTCACTCGGTAGGAGCAGAAGATGGGAGGACATGGGACCGACTCTAGGAGATAGTAGTGTGACCAAGAGGACAACAAATCCACCCTGAGACTCTATTTGGAAATGTAGCCCCGACAGATGTAACTAGACGATGAATAAAACAAGCTTATGGGAGACCTATCATATGACTTGGCACTCTAAAGGTACGTAAAATATGCTGGCAAAATGAATGTAAGAAAGTCAATCGAATAACCAAGTAGTAGTGCATAAATGAATCTTGCTTTCTCCATTGACAATGAAAACGTACGAGAGACCGATCAAAGATTTGTGCACACAATGCGCAACAAAATCTGGCGGTTAGTAGGAAAAGATCCAGTGCAGATTGCAATCGGACCTTTTCCCAAGGGGCTGTTAAACAGAGTCGACCAAACAAGAGAATCAGCCAAGAGGGTGTCAATAGATAAACAAGGGATAAACGACCCGATGAATACGAATAATACTAGAATTGACGTCCAATGTGATCTTAATAGTTCTACCCCTAAGAAAAACTCTAAATGTGGACCCGCTAATGTCATGGATATTCAATGCATAGAACTCTTGGACTAGGAGAATAGGCGGAGGTGATAACTCGACCAAAAGGGGATCCCAACCCCGTATAGTGAAGATGGCGGCCAAATCAGGAGAAAGGCCAGAAAGGATTATCTCATGCTCTACAAAAACAGAGTGTAAGGAGAACTGAGACCCAAAGACATCTTGAGCAATAAAGGAGATAATCCTAGACCTACTGTAAGAAGTCGACTCGCTGGATAGCTGTGCAGTAGTTCGGGCTTGCTTAGGTGCCATCTGTAATAAGTAAGCAAAGCCAATATATTAATATCAATAGGAACTAAGGATACTGTAAATTTTGTAGACTGCCTAAGGAATGATAAGCATGAATGTACGTGAAACAAGATAAAAATTACCCACTGCAAGCAAATCAATGCAGACACTCATGGACAGAGACACCCACTAGAGTGACAGAAGGTACATAGTGACAGGACGCAGGCGTAAGGTGGTACCTAGACGTAGGAAAACATGGCGTCAAGACGTAGGTTGACACGATGGCAATAAATAGAGTAAAGCGACGTCGAAATGCATGTTGACATAGCGTCAAAACGAAAGGCACATCGAGTGTGACATGTCATTAATGCATAATTCGATGAAAATCCAGACAAACATGAGACATGGGGATGTAAACGAGTTCATGACACAGTGCTTGAAGAATGTGGACAAATGTGTGTTTGAAAATGAGCAAAAATGTGGGATAGGCAATACGTTGAACACTTGATGGGAATGTGGAAAACATTTTTTTTCAACCTAAAATGCAAACAAACCAAGGCCACAACATCATCATCAATCCACAACCAAGTAATCCAACATATAAACCAATCCCAACCTCCATAAAAAAAAATGTGGCCAAAAGAAAAGAAAAAAAGAAGAGGCAAAACGTAAAGAACCCTAATATATGTGAAAATGAATCAAATTTCGAAGCTTGAGGTTGGTTTTTGATGCAAAAGTAATGAAAATACTTAGTAGGGTCCTAAACATGCAATGATAGTGGAAGAATTGATGCAATTCAACCAAAAAATCGAAAATGAAAAAAAAGGTCGAAACCTAGGGTTAGGCGATTTACCTTCAAATTTTGATGAAAATGTGGAATGGATTGATGTTATTGGATGCCAAGATAGTTGTACTCAAGTTTAAAGGATGAATTTAATGAATAAAGGAAGATAGGTTGCAAGAAGATGAAAGAAATTGGCGAAAAAAAAGGATGAAAAATGAAGAAAAATGATGTTTAGAAGAACACTTAAAATAGGCACGTCGCTCGATCGAACGTCGAGCAATAAGCGAACGAGAAGCTTACTGCTTTTGTCACTCGAGCGATGCCCTAGCACTAGGTGGGAAAAAACTTGTGGACAATAATAGCACCAAAGTTTCGAAAATTTTGAAATATAGCATTTTTTATTTTTTATACGAAGAAAAGGCACGCATTTAAACACGTATGTCAACCCTAAAATGTACTTGATCACAAATATGACACACTTAACGATTAGAGACGTTGCCCCACACATAGAGATCAAGTTTAGATGGAGTAAGTTGTATATTTCCATATGTGAAAAGTGACACTAATTCCATGTAAACAAGACTCCAAAGGAGGGCGGAACCTCCGCAATTTTATTAACTTTCCCTCACTTGTGGCGGAAGAATACCGTTGTTACAAGTGAAAATAATGAAAGCAGTAAATGAGGAAGACTACTTCCCTTACAATAAAAGTAATTGTAAAAGAGCAAAAATAGAGCAGTAAAAGAGGAAGTACTACTTCACTTACAAAAAGATTTGATGCAATTAAAATAAAAATAAAAAACAAAATAAAAATAAATAATATTACAAATCATAATCTAATGTTGGGCAGTCCATGTCTATCTATTTGTACAAGTGCCCTAATATGTTGTGGTATGTCAGCTGGTTCATATATCTCGTATCGCTGATGATCCCAACCCTCTGCGACAAGAGCATCTGCAACCTGGTTCCCCTCTCTGTAGATGTGGAAAACTATGGCTCTATTGAAGGAGATGATGTCTGCGATCTTTCTGAGTATACCCTGCACAACTGTATTGGAATTTGCCTCAACCCCAAATGTCTAAAAAACCAAGACCTCTAGCTAATAGTATTCCATCAAGAATAGCCCTGAGCTCTGCTTCCAATATCTTACACTGTCTATATGATGTTGAGAATACCCTAATACTGTAAAATGAGTATATTCTTCTCCCAATAAAAGTCAAATTCAGCACCACCAAGACCTTTAAAAATTGATATATAGCGTTTCAGTTTCTTTGTCCCCCTATTTGTAAGCACCTTTTTTTTTGGTATCTTATGTGCAATCTCATCTCCATCAAACGACTAATATGACACATGTAGTGAGTTTTGGGCCCGTGACTCCAAGTCAGTTGACCATAGGGTATTAGGTTATAAGAAACCCTTCAGACTTAATTGCTTGAGTCAAATAGGTTCTGAAGACAGGTATAAGATAAACTGTAACGAAGAACATATCTCAAATTTTGGTGGAGGGAAAATACTATAATTAAGGTCAAACTAATTACAGATCAATTCACGTTCAAGGTCACCTCATAAACAGATGACTGCCATTTCAAATCTCACACATGAGGTAAAGACTCACTTACAAAGTCATAAAGTGTTTTTGTGTGTGTGTGTGTGTTGTGTAGATATGCATGAAGAGACATATACCAAATACTCTAAATAAACTCAAATCAAGTGGTGAAAATATTGAACTATTCATCTATTGAATGTATATTCACAAAATGCAATATCAAGAAAAACAAATACTGTTTTTGTCGCTCAAGCAACAACTTGGCAACATGTGCAGGAAAATTTCGGCAACTTTTCTTTTGTTCCAAAGACGTTTCCCAATGTGTTTTTGTGTTTGATTTGTAGAGTTTCAATGTTTTTCAATTGCAACATTCAAGCATGAAAGGATTGAAAGATATGGGCCCGTTAAAATTCTCGAAAATTGTAAATTGGGATTTCTTGGTATGCAATGCTGCTTGAGGGAAGGTCTGTCGACAAGCTAGTGAAGTTCATTCTGTTTTGTCGCTTGAACAACAACTTGGTGGTAGGTTATGAAAATTTGGGCAACTTTTTTCTTGTTCCAAAGATGTTTCCCAATTACTTTTGACTTATTTAAATAACCTACAACACGTGCCCTTTTCAATGACTTTTGACTTATTTAAACTCTCCATTTGGCATTCCGTGATAAAACATTCATTAAAATGAAAAAAAACAACCAACATGACCTACCCAAAACCAATTGACGCTTGCTTCGCCTTTGTCAAACCTGTGTCCAGAAATAACAACTCACACCAAGTGTAAAAGCACGTGAAACAGTAACATAAAATCAGTTAAAGACAATTATAAATAAATACAAAATCATACTAGTTAGATTAAGACACAATATTAGTGTAAGCCAAAGCACCAAAAACATACATTAATATTGCAAAACACCAAAACTTAATCTAACAATGTATCTCAAAAAATGTCAATCTACATCTACTTTGGTTTTTGTCATAACTGACAAGGGGATCCCTAGTAAATACTCAGCAGTAGTCCCATCGCCATCATCAGCATCCTTAGACTCATTGTCATCCCCCTCATAATCCCAATGCTTGCGCATCCATAGACGTTTGTGCTGGACAAAAGCAATCGTGCCACGAAGAGTTGCAAACACAATGGTGTGACGCTTAGAAGCTGCTCTCAACTGTGTGATCTCAGCCATCATGTGAGCCTGCTGCTTGATTAGCACAAATATCTGACCCCATAAGGACAATCGAAGGATCAATAGGAATAGAAGCAGACACTGGAATAGAATCAGTAGGTGGATGTGAAACAGAGGTAGAGGATGCCAAAATATCAGTAGTGGAAGTAGGGATAGTAGACTGAGATAGAGGGATATCACAGGGATTACCTGATAGAAGATCACCAATATGATCAGCTGACACTGTTAGATCAATAAGCTCAGTTCACTCAGTAGGAGCAGAAGATGAGAAGACACGGGACCGACTCTAGGAGATAGTAGTGTGACCAAGAGGACAACAAATCCACCCTGAGACTTTATTTGGAAATGTAGCCCCGAGAGATGTAACTAGACGATGAATAAAACAAGCTTATGGGAGACCTATCATATGACTTGGCACTCTAAAGGTACATAAAATATCCTGGCAAAATGAATGAAGCAAGTCAATCGAATAACCAAGTAGTAGTGCATAAATGAATCTTGCTTTCTCCATTGACAATGAAAACGTACGAGAGACCGATCAAAGATTTGTGCACACAATGCGCAACAAAATCTAGCGGTTAGTAGGAAAGGATCCAGTGCAGATTGCAATCGGATCTTTTCCCAAGGGGCTGTTAAACAGAGTCGACCAAATAAGAGAATCAGCCAAGAAGGTGTCAACAGATAAACAAGGGATAAACGACCCGATGAATACGAATAGTACTAGAATTGACGTCCAATGTGATCTTAATAGTTCTACCCCTAAGAAAAACTCTAAATGTGGACCCGCTAATGTCATGGATATTCAATGCATAGAACTCTTGGACTAGGAGAATAGGCGGAGGTGATAACTCGACCAAAAGGGGATCCCAACCCCGTATAGTGAAGATGGCGGCCAAATCAGGAGAAAGGCCAGAAAGGATTATCTCATGCTCTACAAAAACAGAGTGTAAGGAGAACTGAGACCCAAAGACATCTTGAGCAATAAAGAAGATAATCCTAGACCTACTGTAAGAAGTCGACTCGCTGGATAGCTGTGCAGTAGTTCGAGCTTGCTTAGGTGCCATCTGTAATAAGTAAGCAAAACCAATATATTAATATCAATAGGAACTAAGGATACTGTAAATTTTGTAGACTGCCTAAGGAATGATAAGCATGAATGTACATAAAACGAGATAAAAATTACCCACTGCAAGCAAATCAATGCAGACACTCATGGACAAAGACACCCACTAGAGTGACAGAAGGTACATAGTGACATGATGCAGGCGTAAGGTGGTACCTAGACGTGGGACAACATGGCGTCAAGACGTAGGTGGACACGATGGCAAGAAATAGAGTAAAGCGACGTCAAGACGCATCTTGACATAGCGTCAAGACGAAAGGCACATCGAGTGTGATATGTCATTAATGCAAAATCCAATGAAAATCGAGACAAACATGAGACATGGGGATGTAAACGAGTTCATGACATAGTGCTTGAAGAATGTGGACAAATGTGTGTTTGAAAATGAACAAAAATGTGGGATAGGCAATACGTTGAACACTTGACGGGCATGTGGAAAACATTTTTTTTTCAACCTAAAATGCAAACAAACCAAGGTCACAACATCATCATCAATCCACAACCAAGTAATCCAACATATAAACCTATCCCAACCTCTATAATAAAAATGTGGACAAAAGCAAAAAAAAACAAAAGGCAAAACGTAAAGAACCCTAATATATGTGAACATGAATTGAATTTTGAAGCTTGAGGTTGGTTTTTGATGTAAAAGTAATGAAAATACTTAGTAGGGTCCTAAACATGCAATGATAGTGGAAGAATTGATGCAATTCAACCAAAAAATCGAAAATGAAAAAAAAGGTCGTCGAAACTTAGGGTTAGGCGATTTACCTTCAAATTTTGATGAAAATGCGGAGTGGATTGATGTTATTGGATGCCAAGATAGTTGTACTCAAGTCTAAAGGATGAATTTAATGAATAAAGGAAGATAGGTTGCAAGAAGATGAAAGAAATTGGCGAAAAAAAGGATGGAAAATGAAGAAAAATGATGTTTAGAAGAACACTTAGAATAGGCACGTCGCTCGACCGAACGTCGAGCGATAAGCGAGCGAGAAGCTTACTGCTTTTGTCGCTCGAGCGATGCCCTAGCACTAGGTAGGCAAAAAACCTATGGACAATAATAGCACCAAAGTTTTAAAAATTGTTAATTATAGCATTTTTTATTTTTTTATACGAAGAAAAGACACACATTTAAACACGTACGTCAACCCTAAAATGTACTTGATCACAAATATGACACACTTAATGATTAGAGACGTTGCCCCACACACACAGAGATCAAGTTTAGATGGAGTAAGTTTTATATTTCCGTATGGATGAAAAGTGACACTAATTCCATGTAAACAAGACTCCAAAGGAGAGGGCGGAACCTCCGAGATTTTATTAACTTTCCCTCACTTGTGGCGGAAGAATACCATTGTTACAAGTGAAAATAATGAAAACAGTAAATGAGGAAGACTACTTCCCTTACAATAAAAGTAAGTGCAAAAGTACAAAAATAGAGCAGTAAAAGAGGAAGTACTACTTCACTTATAAAAAGATTTGATGCAATTAAAGAGAAAAATAAAAATAAAAACAAAATAAAAATAAATAATATTACAAATCCTAATCTAATGTTGGGCAATCCATGTCTATCTATTTGTACAAGTGCCCTAATATGATGTGGTATGTCAGCTGGTTCATATATCTTGTATCGCCGATGATCCCAGCCCTCTGCGACAAGAGCATCTGCAACCTGGTTCCCCTCTCTGTAGATGTGGAAAACTATGGCTCTATTGAAGGAGATGATGTCTGTGATCTTTCTAAGTATACCCTGGACAACTGTATTGGAATTTGCCTCAACCCAAATGTCTAAAAAACCAAGACCTCTAGCTAATAGTATTCCATCAAGAATAACCTTGAGCACTGCTTCCAATATCTTACACTGTCTAAATGATGTTGAGAATGCCCTAATACTGTAGAATGAGTGTATTCTTCTCCCAATAAAAGTCAAATTCAGCACCACCAAGACCTTTAAAAATTGATATATAGTGTTTCAGTTTCTCTCTCCCCCTATTTGTAAGCACCTTTTTTTTGGTATCTTATGTACAATCTCATCTCCATCAAACGACTAATATGAAACATGTAGCGAGTTTTAGGCCGGTGACTCCAAGTCAGTTGACCATAGGGTACTAGGTTATAAGAAACCCTTCAGACTTAATTGCTCGAGTCAA
The DNA here is from genome assembly GCA_019395295.1 of Osmanthus fragrans. Classification (NCBI taxonomy): domain Eukaryota; kingdom Viridiplantae; phylum Streptophyta; class Magnoliopsida; order Lamiales; family Oleaceae; genus Osmanthus; species Osmanthus fragrans. The sequence goes on along the minus strand of CM033344.1, from coordinate 26,412,829 downwards.
ATAGGTTCCGAAGACGGGTATAAGATAAATTGTAACGAAGAATGTAACGCCCCAACCCCTAGTGGACCGGGACGCTACTTACTTTACTTAACTTAACCGGTGGTTTAGTAACAAGTGTACATATCTTAGCGGAAGCTTAAATCTTAACAAACATTCTTTTTGAAGGATATTGGATTAAAACACTTTATAACTTTCCAAAATCACGGAATATAATTTATTTGATGAAATCATGACTTGTTCAAGATACTCAAAAGAAATAACGTTGGAAATAACATTTGAAACATTAAAGACTTTAAATCTAAATCACTTGTTCACCGGGTTCCCATAGGCTTATTGCATCTCCTTCCATCTCTTCCATCATCCAACCCGGTGCATCAACATTTAATCTGTAGATATAGGGTAGAAACCTGTGAGTTGAAAACTCAATAGGCGTCATAGGTGCAATCGTGATTAAGCTAAGCATTTCATAACAATTAACATTAGAACTTCCATAAAACATGCCGTACCCGGAGGTACCATTTGACATGAAAATGTATGCCGTACCAACGGAACCATTTGACATGAAAGGTGCATGCCGAACCGAAGATACCATTTGACACACAACATTAACCTTTAAATGTATGCCGCACCGACGGAACCATTTGACATGAAAGGCACATGCCGAACCGACGATACCATTTGACACACAACATTAGCCTTTAACATAGAACATTACTTGCTAGAAAATTATAACTTAAACACGTATAACAACTTTATGCACCTCTACCTACCTTGATTTGATGCTTGACGAACTTTGAAAAGAACTTGAAAAACTTTGGATAAACTTCAAAACTTTGACGAAGTTTGGACGTTTGGACCTTCCTTTGTTGTTTGAAAACCTTTTGAAACCACAAAACCTTCTTGCAGAATATTTTTGCCCACACTTAAAACTTCTGGAAAACACTTTGAAAAACCACCTTCATTTTCTCTCCCAAACTCTCTATTTTTCTCTCAACTTTTGAAAGCAAATTGAAAGTGCTTTTGGTGTGAAAAATCAAATGAGTGAAGAGGGTATTTATAGGTGAGGTTTGGGGTGGGTGAAAGGTCATATTAAATAGGGTAATTAAGTAGTGCAAGTAGTGGCCATTAATTCAAAAAAAATCGTGAGTTTTCTGCTTCTCCGGTCGACCGGTTAGTTGCTCCGGTCGACCGGTTGTCCCGTTGGTATTGCACAGCTTTTGGTATTTCAATCATAACTTTTTCTCCCGATATCCGATTGAGGTGATTCAAAGTGTGTTGGAAAGATAACTCAAAGAGCTACAACTTTTATTCAGATATCATTTTCAAATTAGAATGTTTTCTATATCGAAAATGGGTCTCAAAGGAGACTAAAAATATTTAAAATGTACTTTTAGCCATAAAATGAAATACTTTGCATTCCGTCCAATTGTCATCAAATTATTTTTAAGAAAATATTTTATAAACATCATTTTACCTTTAAACATGTATTGGACTATCTTTTGGGCTTATATTTCCTTTATTGGGCCTAATGTGAAGTTAATCACACAATTATGGGCCTAGCTTTATAGAAAAGATTTGGGCCTCTACATCCTTCCTCCCTTATATAAATTTCGTCCTCGAAATTTACCTTATAATTGGGCAAGGAGTGCGGGATACTTGACTTTAACTTCTTCTTCCTTTTCCCACGTAGCTTCTTCCCTTCCGTGGTTATTCCACTGTATCTTAACCAGTTGAATCTCTTTATTCCTTAGCTTATGCACTTTTCGATCCAGTATCTTAATTGGTGATTCCTCATAAGATAAATCCTTTTGTACTTCTAGGGTCTGATAACTTATCACATGATTAGGATCGTGCACGTATTTCTTTATCATTGATATGTGGAACACATTGTGTACCGCTGACAATTCAGGTGGCAAAGCTAATCGGTAAGCCACGTTCCCAACCTTATCAAGTATCTCGAAAGGTCCAATATACCGGGGTCGTAGCTTGCCTTTCTTTCCAAATCTAAGTACACCGTTCATTGGTGCTACCTTTAGAAAGACTTTCTCTCCCTCTTGAAACTCTAAATCCTTTCTTCTCGTGTCAGCATAACTCTTCTGCCGATCCTGTGCTGCCTTTATCCTTGCTCGGATCTGATCAATCGCTCCAACTGTCCTTTCAACTATTTCTGGTCCCAAAATTCTCTTCTCCCCGACTTCGTCCCAATGAATAGGGGATCTACATCTTCTTCCATAGAGAGCTTCATACGGTGCCATTCCAATAGTTGCTTGAAAACTATTGTTATACGCAAATTCTACTAGGGGTAAGTATGACTCCCAACTACCACCTAGATCCAAAACACATGCTCTCAACATGTCCTCTAAAGTCTGGATGGTCCTTTCAGACTGTCCATCAGACTGCGGGTGATATGTTGTACTGAAATTCAGCTTCGTTCCCATAGCTGCTTGTAGGCTTTTCCAGAATTTAGATGTAAACCTTGGGTCTCTATCAGACACAATAGACACAGGTACACCGTGTATCCTTACTATTTCTTTTATGTACAATTGTGCCAACTGGTCCATACTGAAAGTCATTTTCATTGGAAGAAAATGAGCTGCCTTCGTCAATCGGTCTACTATAACCCATATAGCATTGTGTCCTTTTGCTGACTTGGGAAATCCAACCACAAAATCCATTGTGATGTTTTCCCATTTCCATTCAGGTATCTCTAAAGGATTCAGCAATCCTGCTGGTCTTTAGTGTTCCGCCTTAACCTGCTGACATACTATGCATTTGTGCACGTACAGTCCGATACTCATTTTCATGTTTCTCCACCAGAATGTATCTCGGAGGTCTCGATACATTTTCGTACCACCGGGATGTGCGGTGTATGGGGTGGAATGAGTTTCTTTTAATATCTCGTTCCTCAAATCCTCATTCTTAGGCACGCAGATTCTTCCTTTAAACATCAGTGCTTGGTCTGCGGCTATTCCAAAATCTTTTCTCTTATCTGTTCCAACTTCTTCCTTGATCTTCATCAAGAACAAGTCATTACCTTGTGCTTCTATAATTCGTTCTCGAAGAGTAGGTCGAATGGTCAAAGCTGCTAATCTCCCTGTGACTTGTCTTGGTGTGGTAACCACCTCAATCTTCAATCTTTCCAAGTCCTTTTCTAACTCCATTTGACAAGTGAGTAGTGACGTCAACTGTCCCGTCAATTTCCTACTCAAGGCATCGGCCACCACATTTGCCTTACCTGGATGGTAGTGAATGGTACAATCGTAATCATTCACTAACTCTAACCATCGTCTCTGTCTCATGTTTAGTTCCTTCTGTGTGAAGAAATATTTTAAGCTCTTATGATCCGTATAAATTTCACACTTACTTCCGTACAAGTAGTGTCGCCATATTTTCAATGCGTGTACTACCGCCGCAAGCTCTAAATCATGCGTCGGGTAGTTCTGCTCATGCTTCTTCAATTGCCTTGAAGCGTAGGCTACTACCTTTCCATTCTGCATCAGTACACATCCTAGCCCTCGTTTGGACGCATCACTGTATATAACAAACCCTTCTGTTCCCTCAGGTATTGTTAACACAGGCGCAGATATCAGCCTCTGCTTAAGTTCTTGAAAACTCTTCTCACAGATATCCGTCCATTGAAATTTGACTCCCTTTCTCGTAAGTTGCGTCATTGGGCCAGCTATCTTGGAAAATCCTTCAATAAACCTTCGATAATACCCGGCCAATCCTAGAAAGCTCCGTACTTCACCAGCATTAGTCGGCGCCTTCCAGTTAGTTACTGCTTCCACTTTAACTGGATCTACTTCAATCCCTTGGGCAGTGACTACATGTCCAAGAAATCCAACTCGTTCAAGCCAGAATTCACACTTTTTGAATTTGGCATAAAGTTTCTCCTTGCGTAGTACCTCTAGGGCTACTCTTAGATGCTCTTCATGTTGCTCCTTACTCTTGGAGTATATTAAAATGTCGTCAATAAAGACTATGACAAATTGATCTAAATACTGATGAAATACTCGATTCATCAGATCCATGAATACTGCTGGTGCATTAGTTAATCCAAATGGCATCACCGTAAACTCGTAGTGTCCATAACGAGTCCTGAAAGCTGTCTTAGGTATATCCTCTGTCTTCACTTTTAATTGATGGTACCCAGATCGTAAATCGATCTTGGAAAATACCTTAGCTCCTTTCAGTTGATCTAACAGATCCTCGATTCTAGGGAGTGGGTACTTATTCTTGATGGTTAATCGATTCAACTCCCTGTAATCGATACACATCCTCATGCTTCCATCTTTCTTCTTCACGAACAACACTGGCGCACCCCATGGAGATACGCTGGGTCGTACGAATCCCATATCAAGGAGTTCCTGTATTTGCTTCCTTAACTCTTGTAGTTCCTTCGGAGCCATTCTATATGGGGCTTTCGATACTGGTGCCGCTCCAGGAATTAGCTCTATGGTGAATTCCACTTGCCTATCTGGTGGAATACCAGATAGCTCTTCTGGAAACACATCTTCGAACTCCCGTACTACTGGTACGTCCTCAATCTTTACCATCTCTTGTTTCCCTCCTAGGATATTTACCAAATACCCTTGACAAGCTCCTTTTCTCAACATCTTCTCAGCTTGTAAAGTCGATACTAGTCGAATAAAAGGTTTTGTCTTGATTCCAAAGAAGGAAAATGGTTCCTCTCCTGGTTTCTGAAATAATATTTCCTTTTCCTTACATCGGATGGTGGCATAATTACTACCCAACCAATCCATGCCTAGTATTACATCGAAGTCATTCATCTCTATCATGTATAAGTTTGCTTCCATAGGTTTTCCCTCAACTTCAATACTAACAGATTTGACTATCTTATCAGTACTCAAAGGGTTACCTGTAGGGATACTAACTTCTAACATACCCTCCGATTTATCACAGGTAATACTAGACTTAGCCATAAAAATCGTCGATGCAAAGGAGTGCGTAGCTCCTGAATCAAACAATACATAAGCAGGCATATTGGCTATCAATAGAGTACCTGCTATGACGTTGGAGTTCTCCTCTGCCTCCTTCTGAGTCAGTGCAAAAACTCGTGCTTTCCCCTTCTGATCTTGATCCTTGCTGTCATCCTTTTTCGGTGCAGACATGGGACAATCCCTGATGATATGTCCTGACTTCCCGCATCGGTAACAAACATTCTTTCCTTGCAGACATTCGCCACGATGCATCCTTCCACACTTAGCACATGGCGCAATGACCGGTACTATGCTCTTATTGGCATTGGCTCCGCCATTAGCCCTCTTGTTCTGCCACTTGCTTTTTCCTTTATCTTGGTCGTTCCACCTTCGTTTCCTAAACTGCCCTTTATCCTGTCGGTTGTCCAATTGAACCGATTTCTCCGCATTGGCCTTCTGATACCAGATTGCATGAGCTCGTTCCAACATTCCACGGTAAGACGTGAAATCGTGGGACATAAGGATCATACTTATGTCCGAGTTCAGCCCTTGCTCGAACCTTCGTATTTTCTTGGCGTCCGTGTCTACCAAATGTGTAGCATACCTTGAGAGTTGGTCAAACTTCCGTTCATACTCCGTCAGGGTCATGGTTCCCTGTTTGAGTTGAAGAAATTCGCCCTCCTTGAAATCCCTTAGAGATTGGGGAAAGTACTTATCCATCACTTCCTCCTTGAACTGTTCCCATGTTAGCGCCAATTGTTGCTCCGGAGTCCTAGTTCGAGACATTGATTCCCACCAGTGACTTGCGTCACCGGAGAACATGAACTCAGCGCACTGGACCTTCTGAGCGTCCGTGCATCCTATCAATCGGAATATTCTCTCCAACTTGCGAAGCCACTCCTCGGCTGCAAGTGGATCAGTTGCTCCATTGAAAGTAGGGGGCTTGTGCCTTCGAAATTGCTCGACCACTGAAGCATGGGTTTGAAGAGCATTAGGAGCTGGTGCTAGGGGTTGAGCTTGGTTTGGGTTCTGTCTGCCTAGGTCTTGGACTGCTTGGAGAAGATCTCTTATCAGGTTGTTCTGGTTGGCTCGCGACATTTTCCTACGGATAAAATGTAAGGTTTCTTATTAACTTCTTTTTTTGTAAGGAAGAAAGATAAGATCTTTATTTCTCATACTTCTTGAAAATAGTTTGATAAACTTAGCATGAAAGAAGACATCATAAGGAAATGGGAATATCTAGATCTCTAATCCCTATGAGTTTTACGAAGCTTCCTTGGTGGAGTTTCATCTTCGGAAGAATCTTCCGCCTCAGGCCCGGACTCTATATCTATCACTACTTGTGGTTTTGGTTCAGGCTCCTGCTCCTCCTCGGGTTTCCTCTTCAGGGTCTTCTTCCTCAGCCATAGGTTCTTCCTCAGGCTCCTCATGAATTACATCATCCCATAAATCTATCAGGGCATGGCAATATCTCTCGAACTCGAACATGTTTGGATTGCCTTCTAACATTTCATCTCTAACTGTGACTCCCATATCTCCCCATTGCGGTGGGAGGGAGTGTATGAGGTTATTTATGGCTTCAATATGCGTGATCTCCATACCGGCATTAACCGCCGTCATGCATCTCTCATAGATGTCATGCACATGATCGCTAAGCGGTCGGTTAGGATCCGTTACATAGTTCTCATAAGCATGGATAGCAATTCTACGATTTAAATCTGCCCTATAAGCCCTAGCCGTAGTCTTCCTTGCCGTTTGTAAATATCTAACCATTCTGTCACATAAATGCCCAATTATGCCTTTTATCACATAACATCATAACATACATTTTCTTTATGCCCATAACTTTAAGTTTTTGCCCAAGTCCAATACATATATTTGAAACAGCACATTTAACTTTAACATAAACATATACTTGAAAATGTGCCATAACTTATCAAAGCATCAAATCATAACTTCCATAACTTTAAACTTTGCACATACCTGGGCTGTAGGATGAGATTCGATGGATGAATGCAATATGCCATGGAATACCTTAAACTTTCAAATTTTCTTTTTGTTTTGAAAACATAATTGGTCTACAGAACCGGTTTAAAAACAATTGCTCTGATACCACGCTGTAACGCCCCAACCCCTAGTGGACCGGGACGCTACTTACTTTACTTACTTAACTTAACCGGTGGTTTAGTAACAAGTGTACATATCTTAGCGGAAGCTTAAATCTTAACAAACATTCTTTTTGAAGGATATTGGATTAAAACACTTTATAACTTTCCAAAATCACGGAATATAATTTATTTGATGAAATCATGACTTGTTCAAGATACTCAAAAGAAATAACGTTGGAAATAACATTTGAAACATTAAAGACTTTAAATCTAAATCACTTGTTCACCGGGTTCCCATAGGCTTATTGCATCTCCTTCCATCTCTTCCATCATCCAACCCGGTGCATCAACATTTAATCTGTAGATATAGGGTAGAAACCCGTGAGTTGAAAACTCAATAGGCGTCATAGGTGCAATCGTGATTAAGCTAAGCATTTCATAACAATTAACATTAGAACTTCCATAAAACATGCCGTACCCGGAGGTACCATTTGACATGAAAATGTATGCCGTACCAACGGAACCATTTGACATGAAAGGTGCATGCCGAACCGAAGATACCATTTGACACACAACATTAACCTTTAAATGTATGCCGCACCGACGGAACCATTTGACATGAAAGGCACATGCCGAACCGACGATACCATTTGACACACAACATTAGCCTTTAACATAGAACATTACTTGCTAGAAAATTATAACTTAAACACGTATAACAACTTTATGCACCTCTACCTACCTTGATTTGATGCTTGACGAACTTTGAAAAGAACTTTGAAAAACTTTGGATAAACTTCAAAACTTTGACGAAGTTTGGACGTTTGGACCTTCCTTTGTTGTTTGAAAACCTTTTGAAACCACAAAACCTTCTTGCAGAATATTTTTGCCCACACTTAAAACTTCTGGAAAACACTTTGAAAAACCACCTTCCTTTTCTCTCCCAAACTCTCTATTTTTCTCTCAACTTTTGAAAGCAAATTGAAAGTGCTTTTGGTGTGAAAAATCAAATGAGTGAAGAGGGTATTTATAGGTGAGATTTGGGGTGGGTGAAAGGTCATATTAAATAGGGTAATTAAGTAGTGCAAGTAGTGGCCATTAATTCAAAAAAAATCGTGAGTTTTCTGCTTCTCCGGTCGACCGGTTAGTTGCTCCGGTCGACCGGTTGTCCCGTTGGTATTGCACAGCTTTTGGTATTTCAATCATAACTTTTTCTCCCGATATCCGATTGAGGTGATTCAAAGTGTGTTGGAAAGATAACGCAAAGAGCTACAACTTTTATTCAGATATCATTTTCAAATTAGAATTTTTTCTATATCGAAAATGGGTCTCAAAGGAGACTAAAAATATTTAAAATGTACTTTTAGCCATAAAATGAAATACTTTGCATTCCGTCCAATTGTCATCAAATTATTTTTAAGAAAATATTTTATAAACATCATTTTACCTTTAAACATGTATTGGACTATCTTTTGGGCTTATATTTCCTTTATTGGGCCTAATGTGAAGTTAATCACACAATTATGGGCCTAGCTTTATAGAAAAGATTTGGGCATCTACATCCTTCCTCCCTTATATAAATTTTGTTAGAGGGAAAATACTATAATTGAGGTCAAACTAGTTACATATCAATTCACGTTCAAGGTCACCTCATAAACAGATGAGTGTCATTTCAAATCTCACACATGAGGTAAAGACTCAATTACAAAGTCATAATGTGTTTTTGTGTGTGTGTGTGTGTGTTGTGTAGATATGCATGAAGAGACATATACCAAATACTCTAAATAAACTCAAATCAAGTGGTGAAAATATTGAACTATTCATCTATTGAATGTATATTCACAAAATGCAATATCAAGAAAAACAAACACAATACTGCAGTGTCAATTTTTTTAATGGAAGAATGAAACAAACAAAAACAAAATAAAAATAAAAATCTGTGTGCATAAAATGAAATAAATACAAGAGTGGATGAATGATATAAGTTGTACACGCATGCTCCTAAGTACGCGATAAAGGAGGTACACAGACACAACAACTTTCCTAAGCGATTCAAACCTCAAACCATCTAAGAGTTTAGTAAACAGGTTGGCTAGCTAGTTTTCAGTAGAGATATGTTCAAGGGATACAACATTAGTCTCTACAAGTTCTCGAATGAAGTGATGTTTAATATCAATGTATTTGGTCAGAGAGTCTTGAACAATATTTTTGGAAATATTGATAGCACTAGTGTTATCACAGAGCACAGTCCTAGTACCCTGATTAATCCCATAATCATTCAGCATTTGCTTCATCTCGATCAACTAAGTGCAACAACTACCTACAGTTATGTATTAGGCCTTGGCCTCTGTCATGGACAGTGAGATCGACTCTTTCTTTTTACTCATCCAAACTACAAGATTACAACTAATATAGAGATAGCCTCCCGGAGTGCTATTTCTATGATTGGCATTTTCAGCCCAATCAGCATCTAAGTAACCGATAAGATTGAGATTAAAGTCCCTTGAGTACAAGATTCCATGATCTATGGCGTCATTTACATACCTAATGATGCGCCTAATTGCACTTAAGTGGGATTCCTTAGGATTAGCCTGAAATCTCGCACATATTCCAACACTAAATGTTATTTCAGGTTATCAGCAGTAAGATAGAGTAAACTATCTATCATACTCCTATACAGTGTCTGATCGACACTCTTACATGTAGGATATGCCCTAACTTAACACTTGTGCTCATGGGTGTCCTTGTGTGTTTCTTAGTGTCTAGCTCAAATCTCTTGACAAGATCTTTAGCGTACTTTGATTGAGATATGAACAACCCATTATATTTTGCTTCACTTGGAGACCAAGAAAGTAACTTCGTTCTCCAACTATTCTCATCTTGAATTCTTGTTTCATGCATTTGGAAAATTCATAAGCAAAGGAATCAATCGGAGACCTAAAGATAATGTCAGCGACATAAATCTATGCTATCATGATGGTTTCTTCAATACGTTTGATAAATAAAGTTCTATCGGCACCACCTCTGGAAAAATCTCGTTTCATGAGGTATGCTGCAAGTCTATCATACCAAGCTATAGGAGCTTGTTTCAGACCATATAAAGATTTGTTAAGTTTGAAGACATAGTAAGGAAACTTAAGGTCGATGGATCATTTAAGGTGTTCAACATAAGCTTTTTCTTGAAGTATTCCATTCAAGAATGCACTCTTGACGTCCATTTGATAATGCTTGAAACCTTGGGTACAAGCAACATCAAGAAAAATTTGAATGGATTCATAATGTGCAATATGAGTAAATGATTCATCAAAGTCAACACCTTCCACCTGAGTATATCCTTGGACAACTAACTAAGCCTTATTCTTGGTTATGATACATTGGTCAATAGTTTTATTCTTAAATATCCACTTAGGACCTACCACATTACAATTTCCAGGCATATGGACTAGATACCGAACATTATTTCTCGTAAACTTGTTTAGCTCATCATGCATTGCATAAACTTAACATTCATCTCTAAGGGCTTTCTTTACTTTCTTAGGCTCAATCTAGGAAACATAGCTAGTATAAGTCAGGTTGTTTAGAACCCTCTTGCATATTCCTTCATTTAGATCCCCAATAATATTGTCCTTAGGATGATTAGACTTAACTCTAGACGACAGTTCCGTAGGAGGTTTGGATTTGTCACGAGGTGGTTGCTCCTTATCGAAAGAGTCTAAGCCTTTAGGAGAGTGCGGGGATTCAAAAATTGGTTGTTTATTAGGTTCAGTTACCGTTACTGGATCAACACTCAAATTATCCAACCCATCCCAATTTCCTACACCCTTTCCCTCACTAAAGGCATCATCAATCAAAACGTTTATGGACTCCATTACCACTCGAGTGCTTGAATTTTATACACGGTATGCTCTTCTGCTCCTAGAGTATCCTAAAAAAAATTCCATCATCACTATTTGAATCAAACTTGCCCAAGTTCTCTCTATCCCTTAGAATGTAGCACTTGCTGCCAAACACACGTAAGTATTTGACAGTAGACTTTTTACCTTTCAAATCTCATAAAAGGTCTTATCAGTTTTAGGTCTAAGGTATACTCGGTTCACTATCTGACATGTAGTGTTAATGGCTTCACCTCAGAAATGCAGTGTTAGTCCCTTGCCTTGAAGTATGGCCCTAGCCATTTCTTGAATTACTCGATTTTTCCTCTCGACTACCCCATTTTGTTTTGGAGTAATCGGTGAAGAAAACTCATGCTGAATTTCCTCATCTATACAAAAGTTTTCAAGGTTGGAGTTTTCAAACTTTTTCCCAAGATCACTTCGAACTCTACACATGGTTAGATTTTATTCAATACTACGCCTCTTGCACAAGGATTTGACAAGACTAAATTCTTTAGAATTTTCTCTCAACAATTCAATCCATGTATACCTAGAGAAATCATCTACCACAACCATGATATAACACTTACCTCCTAGGCTCTTAGTCCTAGAAGGTCTTATTAAGTCCATATAGAGTATTCCGAAGCCTATTTGTCAAAATTTTAGAAGTTTGTTTATGATTTACTCTGAGTTGTTGACATGGTCCACATATAAAATTTTTAGTTTGTTCAAGTTTAGGCAAACTATCAACCCGTTCGTTTTTGGCCAATTTTGACAAACTCTTATAGTTCAGATGACCGAGTCTTTGATGCAGAGTTCAATCACATCAATCTTAGCATTGCTACACACATAGTTGAAATCTGGAAGAAGTCCATAACAATTGTCAGAAGTTCTGACTCCTTCAAGGATAATATCACCTGAAGGATCATAAACAGTAAACCTTTTGTGGACAAAACAAACCTCATAATAAGCATTTATATTTGGCTAGTACTCAACAAGTTAGTTTTTAAATTTTCCACATAAAGCACATTAGATATAGCAGGTAGTCCAGGCATGTTAATGATACATTTACCAAGGATAGGTGCAGTAGCCCCATCTCCAAACGTAATCATACCGCCATTACACTCATCAAGAGTAAATATCAATGCCTTATTTCCGCACATATGTTTAGAACAAGCATTATCAAGGTACAACATGGAGTTATTTTGAACCTTAAGTGCAACATGGGTAACATAGCAATTCAATTTCTCATTACACCTAGTGAGATCACTTTTTTTAACCCTAACCTTCGTAGAAGTTGAGGTGATCCTAGTCAATTTTGTCAGCATCTTAGTTAAGTGACTAACCTGATTGAAAATGAAGTTAACCTGGCTAAGGATATCCTGACTTCTACGTTTATTCACAAGCTTATGATAGGCCTCGTGTGTCCTAGAGCACCACAATTATGACAAATAGAAATAAACCTAGGTTCAAAATCAAGTGATTGTTGATATTGATAATTGTAACAACCCAGATTTTTTTGAGTTTAGATCGCCACCAAAAGTTTTTTTTTTCTTTTTTAAAAAAGGAATTTAAAATAGCGTCGCACGCAACGTATAAAATTAAGCAACTATAATTTACTAAAATTTATGTCAAGAAAAAATTTCAAACCTCGTATTTATTTATTCTCTTAAAAATAGAGACTTTATCCAGACCACAATATGTTCTTACATGTTTAGATATATCTGAAATTCTTAAATAAATCATAGAATTCAATTTTATGCAAAATTGAGAAATTCAACAATAACATATACACAAAAGTACAATTTTAGTGACTTAGTCCAGTGAGGCATATCATCAATATTTTATTCCTACTTTGGAGTACTTAACTCGAATAGATAACAATCATTCCTCAAACCATGTGAGATATACAGGTAACCAATTTATAATTTAAATATTAGGAATATAATTGGCATGCAAATTTATTTTTACGAATTTGACGCAAGTGGCAGACAACGAAAATTGTCAATTTAACGAAAATTGTCAATTTCCTGACATAATTAATACAATGGTTCCTGATACTATATTTCCTCTAATTAGTGTATAATTTCAATTAACTACTTAATTATATCGAATTAAACTAGCATTGTATAGAATTAAATAACACGCAAGATATTAATTAAATATGAGAAACCCAAAAGTAGATCTTATTTTGTATTATAGCCCGTGAGCAAGATATTAGTTCACAATAACATTTACTATAGATCATAATCAAATAATTTGTCTAATTCCTTAAGAACGAAAATGGTTCATGAATAAATATGCTGGGAATAAAATCTTCAGAGTCACATTACACTAGATTTAATTTATTGAGTTTCATAAATCCTGGCACAATGATTGCACCTCATCTCCTGCCAATCAACGACCCGATCTAATCTGTGAGCTGTAGGAAAAGGGTGAGTAGTTGAAAAATACTCAGTGGGACACGAAAATATGGTGCAATCCCGATTAACAGTATTAAATCATGCGTCAAAAATATCACACTGTCTTATAATATCTTTAGAAATTCGGTAAGAGCTCATAGTATATCATATCTTTGGTACCGGATGACCATTCATATTATATCATAATCATATCGTATCATATAATAACTTTCATTAACATAATATTTATCAACATGAAAAAAATAAATTAAACGGGACTACCCACTTACACCTTGTAATCCTATCTTGATTGATAATAAGGATCGTTGGAAGGAAAAGCAAGAAATTCACGTTCCCAAATCTTTAATTTCTACTACTGCTACAGTAATCTGTATCTATATTTTCCCTCTTTTCTTTTCTTCTTTAGGATAGAAAAAGATTACTTTTGTATGGTATATAAAGTTGAATGGAGAAAATAAAGCTTGAAAGGCCAAAAATATGAAAATTACCGTGTTTTCCCTACCATAAAATCTGAATTCTGGAAATCCATACACTAAAAGAGTCATTTCCTTTCTTGTCAAATTTACACATGGCAAAACATCCTATCAACTCCTAGAATCAAGACAAATAAATAATATTAAACTAAACCTAATTGACATCAACTCCTATCAATTCCCAAAACGAAGGCAACAAATCATTTTAAAACAAAACTACATTTTTTCCAATTAACTACACGAGGCCACACACCTTTTCAAATACAATATTTAATTAAAAAAAAATCAATTAACAACCACCCCTATAAGTTACAATATCTTGGGTCTAACTTATCCGATTAAACTTTTTGTCGAACCTAATATATATGATTAATTATGAGTTTTCCAACGAGCCTAATATTGATATATTCGTCATTACTCTATCGATATTTAAAATATTTGGCCTAAATAAAATTGAATTTAGAATATAACTTTAGTCCCCAACCTTCCTTAGAATTCTCACTACGTTCCTCTTCCTCAACCTTCTCACTCTCGTAGTCTGATTTACACTTAACTCTAGACACAAAGACCATATAGTTCTTTTCATTCTCACTGCTAGACGACTCACTCTATTCACTAGAATTTGTTTTATCATCGGTTAGTGAAACTACAAATGCCTTGCCATTTCCTTTCTTCAAGTTTTTTTTATAATTAGGACATTCATTCCTATAGTGACCAAACCCCTGACACGCATGGCATCTAACCAAGTGAGTTTTATTACTGGAACTTTTACCACTAGCCTTGTTACACTCGTTTTTTCAAGACTTTACTAGGGAGACCTTTTTATCCTTTCTCGAGGTTGTCTCTCTGAGGACTTTTTGAAACTTATTAACAAAGTAAGCTATCTCTTCATTCCTAAGTGTCTCAGTATCAGTCGATTCAGACTCCTCTTCCTTAAATTTTTTTTAAGGCAATAAACTTGTTTTTTCTTTGGCTGTGATATGGTGAATTCATAGGTTTGGAGTGATCCCACAAGTTCTTCTATCTTAACTTTATCTAAGTCATTACTCTCTTTGATAGCAGTAACCTTAGTTCTAAACCCTTCAGGTAAGGATCTAAGCACTTTTCGGACAATTGTAGATTCAGGTATCTTTTCACCTAGGTTGAAGCTAGAGTTTACTATGTCAATCAACTTCGTATAGAATTCATCAAATGATTCATCGTCCTTCATTCTGATTTCTTCAAACTTAGAGGTCAACATCTGCAGTTTGGAATTTTTAACGATTTTGGTTCCATCATGTGTGGTCTCTAAAATGTCCCAATTTTTTTAGCAATCTCATATATCGATACTCTCCTAAACTCTTCGAAAGACACAGCCATAAACAATGCATGAAGTCCTTTACTGTTCCAGTTGCACTCAACTAGTTCATCCTTAGTCAAAAGTAAAATATTTGTGGGGATAACTTCTCCTGACACAGCAATAGAGGGGGCGGACAAACCATTTTGCAAACTAACCCAAATGCGTTCATCTAGGGACTTAAGGATCGCTCTTATCCTAACCTTCCAGTATGCATAGTTGCTTCCGTAAAAAAAAAGAGTAGATAGATACTGACTCGTCTAGGTCAAATTTGTGTCAGGAATCAAATTTAGGCTTTGATACCACTTGAAAATAATTGAATTTGACCCAACCAACACCTAGATGGAGTGAATAGATGTTTCTGCGAAATTTAAATGATTTACTTAATAATTGGAATAAGTTACAGTTATTAATTTGTCTAGATGAATTCACATGCAATCTATCCTATGTTGAATTGTCATAGTATTATAAATTACGAGAAAGTAAATAGTATAGGATAATTGTTAATGGATAAACCCCTTTGTGAGATTAAAAACTCCAGGCTCAAGCCAGTATGAATCTACTATAAATTAATCAACTTACAGTACAACCAGACTCAACCAACACATGTACTTTTTGACCTCTTAACTGTAATTTCCCAAAGCCCTCTTGGATTGCGTGCTCCTGCACCAACTCCCAGCTTTCTGATTTCATATATTTCCTATGGATTCCAAAGAACTCCTCATTCTCCAACTACTGGAGCTCGGGTCACATTCTTTGATCTCTAACCTTTGACAGTTGCTCTGGAAGTATGAGTTTTGGTGCTTGATTTGTGGAGCTTTGATGTTTTTCAATTGCAACACTCAAGTATGAAAGGATTGAAAGATGTGGATGTAGTATATGAAGTTTCTCTCAATGTTCAATCCAAAGAATTTCGTGGAAAGGCATAAGTATTTATATAGTGGACGTTTTAGGTAGTATGGACTTGTTAAAATTCTTAAAAATTGGAAATTAGGGTTTCTCGATATGCACTGTTGCTCGAGTGAAAGCTCAGCGACAAGAAAGCGACTGTGTTTTGCTCTAGGGAAAGCCTGGCGACAAGCTAGCGAAGTCCATTCTATTTTTGTCACTCAAGCAACAACTTGGAGGCAGGCTAGTGACATTTCGAAAACTTTTCTTTTGTTCCAAAGACGATCCCTAATGACATTTGACTTATTTAAATAACCTACCACTCAGCTCTTTGAACTTTTCAATTATTGTTCACAAATTGCCAACAACTTTAAAATCTAACACGAGTGATGTTAACTTGATGTTTTGGATGTATTTTTAATCATGAAAATCATTCATATATATAATACTACAACAATCTTACACAAAAGGTGTAAAAATCAAGTAAAAAAGATGTAAAACTTTACAAAACAATGCCAGACCCTCAACGGTAAGAATTTTGCACTGGTCAATCGCCTAGTACAAATCAAGTGATAGCGCAGTCCGATAAAATATGCATAGGTTTTCCAGATTGCCCAGCTCTATGCTTGGGCAATCGCTGATCCTTATGCCCAGTCTATTTTTCGACCATTTTTATTTTTTCTTCTCATTTTGATTTTGCTTGGTTTTTTCATGGTTGATGAATTTTAAATTACATCCAAATCACTCATTACTATTTGAACAATATTCCAACAATTCTCCACTTTTTCAAATGTAAAATGAGTTCAAACTTAAGTTTAAAGACACTTATGCATAGAGTATGGATATTTTTCAATTTGAATCCAATCTTAGTATAAATTTCGCAAAGTAATCATTGAAATCCTAGGTAGCATGGAAGGTTTGAACCCATTATTTCTTGTGATGGTACCGATGAAATCACACACACAAGTATCAATTGTTCCAAGTTCTACACAATTTCATTTAGCGCTTTTATGATATTGCACTTCTCCTATTCATAAACCTTTAAGAAAGAAACTTCAACTCTCTATTAAAGTGGCACCACCTCGAAATTTATTTAGATAAAGTTCTTGCAGTTGTCAGTTTTAGAGATACTTGATTCACCAATCTGAACTTCATTAAGAGTTATAGAAACTCAACTCTCTTATTCGTGACAACCAGCACTTGTAACTTAGGATAGGCTTTAAAAGAATAATAAATGTTGAATCTATCCACTTATTGAATGACTTGTTACTCTTTGAACCCAAAGTATACTTGTTAGTATAGTCGGGTAGGGTTATTATCATTGTTGAATTTAATTACGGAGTTTGAACCCCATCCTACTAGTTGTAGTTCATACTAATTGCCTTGTGAGCGGTTTAATTAACGAATCAGTCAAATTCTCATTTAACTTCACATAAGTGAGTGAAATTATTTCATCTTTGATTAATTTTCTCATGTAATCATGTCTTAGACTTACTATTATAAACTTCATTGTTTACTTTAGCTAAAGTGGTTTGACTATCATGTAAGATAGATATAGAATAATTATTTATTTCTCCTAATGGAATTTAATATATTAAATCCCTAAATTATTCAGCTTTTTTTTTCAGTTTCAGCTAATACCACAAATTTGGATTCCATAGTTGAGTGAGTAATACAATTTTTTTTCGTGGATTTCCAAGAGACTGCACCTTCTCCGAGAGTGAATACCCAACCCGAGGTTGATTTATTCTCACAATCATTGTAAAACATATGAAGTGAATTAATACAATCCTACCTTCATCAACGTCTCTGTATCTTAATATGTTTTGAAGTTGGACACAGATGAATGAGTATTTTTCAATTACGACCATCGTCCAAGAAAAAACGTGCAAGTTACAAATGTTAATATGCTAACTAGTGGGTGGAACAAAGACTCAACAACCTCATTGTCAATAGTGAACACCATAAGAAATTATAAGTCATTTGAACTAGATGTGATAACTTCTTCATTGTAAACTAGGGAACTATTGTAAATGTCATCCTCATCCAACCACCTTTTGGAGATCTCGAAATAAGCCTCCATTGAACTCTGACGTCCTATTCGCTATTCTACTTGTCATTATTTGAATTCAAAAATTTATTAGCTTCAGTACTGATATAGAATTTCAAGATTTTGTTCTTGAAGCCCGAAATTGGTAACTTCTGCTGTGAAAAAACAGAAAAAATACACTAGAACAACCAAGAAGCAAAGCAACTACAATAGCAAAAATGAAAAATAGAATAGAACATGGGAAATGTGATTTTGAAGAAGAAAGAAGGTTTTGTATATTTCTCTCTTGCTCAATATTCTTCTGATGAAAATGTACACCTTATTACGCAAAAGTAAGACTATAGATTTATTAGCTGCACATTAGCCATTCATTTTCATGTAAAAAGAAGCTTGATCGTCTACTTCTACATGGAGCGTATAACTAATATATCAGATGACCAGATTTTCACAATAAATTGTTTGAAATCAACATGGTCTCAGCTGACAACAGTCTTTCTTCTTGTGGTTAAAGTGGTAATGGTTGAAGTTGGAGTTCTAGAGAAAAGCTTCAAACTCTTCATTGAAGCTTTAACACTCCAACCTAATGCTTCAAATCATCAAAACGACCTTCTGAAAGAGGCTTTGCAAGCAAATCAGCCAATTAAACTTCTGAAAGATTAGTGATGGATCCATGATGCGAACTCGGATAGCTTATGAGCTACCAAACCTACGTCGAGTTGACACGAAACCCAAGAAAGTCCAAACAATTAAGGTTTATGAATTTTTACCCAAATTAATGAATAAAAACCCAGATCTGTAAAGATTGACTCGGAATTAATGAATCAAGAAACCAAGATAAATAATCATTACCTCGACCCCATGATGATGAATTGACGAATCTCACTTAATGATTTGAACGCCACAAGAAATCGATCATGATAAGTTCGATAATTTGTTCTTGAAGAACAAAAAAGAAAGCAACTCGCTTTTTTTATTTAATTCATCAAGAAAAACTTCTTTACAATGAAAATAAATTCCTACTTATACTAAAACATAAGAATTATGGAAATCTCGAAATTAAAGAGTCCTAAAATAACAAAACTTGCCAAAAATAAGAAATATAACAAAATATGAAAATTCGCGATAAAAACAGGTCGATCGAACAGCTTTCAGTAATTTGGTCATAACTTTCTCTATCGATACGATTGAAGTGATTCAAAGTGTGTTGGAAAGATTACTTAAAGATCTACAACTTTTCTTCAGATATAATCGTCAAATTAGATCGTTTACCACGTCAAAAACTGGTCTCAATATGAGACAGAAATTTAGCTCTTCTTCCGTTGCTCGATCCATTCGTTGGTGTGACGTTGTTGATCAGATTTTCGACCCGAAACAACCTCGATTTTGCCCCTCTCAATCTTCCCAATGACCATTGCATCGTCGATTGATCTTAGCTCGTTCCAGCTTATATCAATCCAGCTAGTGGTGAGCTAGAGAAGCCGTCCTAGCTGGATCCGTTGGAAAGTTTGAGTGAGAGTGTGACTGTGTGAGCGCAGCCCAAGCGAGGGAAGGAAGAAAGAAGAAGAAAGAGCTATGACTTAGGCTTTATGCTAGCTCCGCCGGAACCTTGAGTTCCGTCCATATTAAATATGGATCTGAACTTCATCACTTTTCTCCTTCTTAAATCGTGATTCTCTCAGCCAATTATAAATTTCTGTACAATCCCAACGAAAATTGAAATAAACATAAATTGAAATTTTTGAGAACTTGTAGAATAGAACAGCAAATACGGAAATAAACTAAACCTTGGTCGGAATCTGAGCCGGAGTCAGAATCGGTAGTGTAAACGGAGTTCTTGGTGTTGATTCCGAGTAACTTGTGCACAATGATGCGCAGCCAAAAAAGCTGCAAGCACGTGCAAGCAAAACACCAAATTTCAACCCAATATTTCTGCAATCCTCTCAATTCATACAAAAAATGAAGAGAAAAAAGTAAATTATGTAACTGACCTCCAGTTGCTGGCGTCCTTGTCCGGTGGTGGTGGCGGTGGTGGTATTCTGCTTCTTCATGCTTAAGCAGACTGTACTCGTCTAAAAAATAAGCAGATTATGAGAGAGAAAAAATTGAAATGTATTAGAGGTGGCGGGGCTTTTGACGACAAACTACCAATTCATTATTCAACTTGTATTAGTTTTGTTTAGCCTTATTGGTCCGACTATTGGATTAGGCATTTGGTGATTAATTAATTAATTGTGATTAAAATAATCCCAAAACAATTATAATTATGATTAATGGTTGAGATTAAGGTGAGTTGGGTTCTCACTTAGGTGAATTTATTATTGAAAAATGTTTCATGTATGCAGTGGCGGATCCAGGTAGTGGTGACCCGAGTTGGATCCGTTGGAACGTTTACTTCGGTGGGTGAATTACAGAGAGCCAAAATCGACGTCTATGTATGTGTCAGCATTGGCGCTTTTCAGCTCTTAAATTAGGGATTTAATTTTGCTTAGAATTAGTGTTTCGAAGGAAATTCGCCCTTGATTTTTATGGTTACATATGTCTGTGTATTTTTCTACCTGCATATTACGCATACAAGAAATTCAGAATCCCATCAATTAATTGTGGCTATGAATTGCTAGGTTTTGATTGAGCTTCAAAGGAAGGTTGGAATTTGATTGGTCTTTTTAGAATTTCATTAGTTTGTATGCTAGTGAAGTTAAGTGATCTTAGCATTGACACTAGTAGTACTATGCTGCCTTTTCCAACCTTATTTATATGACACATAATTATCTGTTTATGAACTGTGATAAATTATATGTATATCACACATTGGTCAACTAATTTCTTCATTTCTTACATTTTTTGTATTAGCTAGCTTTTAGAAATATTCCAGTCTATTTAATCAAATTTTAATGAACGGCCGATCGGACCGGGCTATTAAATTGTCGACGATCAACGTTCAAAGTCAACTTCCGCCCTAACTGAACATTCGTGCTGGATTCAACCACCCCGACAACACTACAAAATTAATTTCTCCTTCTTTCTCGGCTTGTCTAATGGCATTGATAAGTGTAGATCTTGCACTTATATAGGCCTTTTATTTTTTTTTATTTGTTAGTTGTTAGCTCGAATTTATCCTAATTTTCTCGTGTTGTGGCTTTCTAGATGGATCTTGGTACGGGAACATGTCTTGTAGGAAGAATGGATAAAGAAGACGTTGGAGTCAAAGCAGGAACTTGACAAGACAACAATGAACAAAAAGATGATTGGGAATTTTTTAAAAGTGGAAGGCTGGAGGTTGGCGCAGCTGCACCAACCATGCTATGAAGTATCTGCTTGAGTTCAAGACAGCCACGCAAAAGCCACACAAAGTTTCAACTATTGCAAAGCTGTTTTAATGGATGTTGAAGTTTCTGTTAGAATCATGACACAACTGTGCAGCTGTGCTTAGATTTAGCACAGTTGTGCCAGATGGTTTCCTGATCCAACAGTGACTCGAATTTAAACCCTTTTAAGGGAAATTTTGGTATATCTTGAGCACGAAATTTAGGACTTTTGAAGAAATCTATATATGCTGGAAGAAGGGACTTTTCTTGAGAAGAAAACACTCTTCCATACACATTGAACTAGGGCTACGAACTTGGATTTGAATATAAGAAATTGAAGATTTAGATTGCAACAAAGATTGGAGTTCGAGCTTCAAGATTCGATGATGGATCTTCGTCAGCTATTTCTTTGTATCTTAATACCATGTAATGTTCGTCCAATTTACTATGTTTTTGTATAACAAGATACTCGGCAATAATTCATTTGTTAGGAAGAAAGATATATCCTAGTATGGATTATTTTACTTCTATTATCATGTTTTGTTTTTAAATTAAAATTTATGTCAAATTTTAATCGTTGTGTTGTTTTGCTATTCATGAATTTGGCCAATTTACTTGACTGAGAATTTTTGAAGTGAGAGGGAAACAATTTAGCTCTTGTGGTAAAATCATGGAGGATAGATATACTTCTTCAATTTGTGCATTTTTTTATGATTTAGCTCTTGTTTGGTTTGGTTAAAAAATAGGTTTTTCGTAAATTCTAATAAAAGTTTGTAAAATGTGTAGTTAAAAAGTTGATTAAAAATGTATGGTTGAAAATGAGTTTGATAAAATTCGAGTTTTAAGAAATGGGGGGCAAACAGGGACTTAATGTGTTTTTTCATATAATTCTTATAGAAAGATTTTGATTCATACAGTGAAGTAGGATAAATTAGAAATATTTTGGATTCATATAGGTAGGATAAATTCTTCTTAAAATGATTATTAATTAAAATAGAGAAATTCGGTAGGCGTGCAATGGACCTTAATGTGACATGAAGTTTAGACAACATACGATTATTCCTAACATCTTACTGTATCGCATTCTTCTAGACTAGACCTAACTAGATAGAATCAAATTTCAAAATTATTTACTATCGTACTCTAATTCTTCCCTTCAAGTTGGTATACACCTACTTGGATACCGATATAGATGATCACTAGCATGGTGAACATAAGTCCACACAAAGACAGTGCACAAACATGCAAAAGATGGTACGAAATCTTTAAAAATAGTAGAGCCCTTCATCCACATATACAAACCACTAACAACAAAGCCAAGAACCTGGTTTTCTACAAGTACAAGGCATGCGTGTACAACAGAAGCTTCACATGTTTACTTAAAAGAGTCACCGGAGTTCGATTTTCTAACCAAAGAGTTAGCAACCATGGGGAAGATGCATCGCCCACTGTAGAGTTGGTCTTCTCGCAATAGCAGAACGTAGAGAAGTATGATATGTCAAACTTCTAGGGAGTAGGGTTGCTTGACCAATACGAAGGGTCGTGCAACGCTGAAAATGGTCTTCAGATAGTACATGGATCAAGAGCCATAAAAAGGTTGCAAAAAATTCTAGGGCATATCAGAGAGGGTTGAGTCAATCAAGACGAAAGATCTTGTAGTTCGAAAAATGGTAGTAGGAAGTGTTAAGAAATGATTGTTCAAAATGATCAAAGAAGAAGAAACGAAAAAATGCCGAATTTTGTTCTATGCGACCGCATAGAATGGACAGAAGCCTCCTTTGGCTGTCCGAGTATAGCTATGCGACCGCATAGTTTTGTACTATGCGGTCGCATAGTACAAACTGAGTGACCTTTGGAGGACGGTTTCCTACCATTTGTCACTTGAATTTGGTGCCCTTTCAACATATTTTTGGCACCAATTCGTGTACAATAGTGATGCCTATAATTAGAGGAGCCATGTTCTTAGTGAAAACAATTAAAAAACATTGTTTTATACTTATATTCTCTACAATTAAGTTCATATCCATTTTCTACTCACATTCATATTATTCTTTTGTGTTCTTGAGTTTTGGAAGAAAATACTTGTGCTTTAGTATTTTCACAACAAGACTTGATTAATCATTCAAACCATTTGCTGGAAAACCTTTTAGCATCTAATTTACCGGAGAAGGGGCAAATATTGTTTGAGGACAACGATCACGTGTTTGGGCCTTACTTGAAGTTTGATTTCCAGTATTGTTGCTATTTCCAAGATTGTTTTCTCTCCTCCTTCGATTGAAGTTTTCCAACAATCTCAAACAATATTTCCTGCGATGGAGAGTGAAACAACAATGGCTACTATAAAGTTGATGAATCAAGATTTGGTTCTTTTTGATCGTTTTGATGGCACGAACTTCACAAGATGGCAAGATAAGTTGAAATTCCTTCTTACAGCATTGAAGATTTTCTATGTGCTTGATCAGAACTTGGAAGATCTACCCGAACCATCCGACAAAGACACCGATGAATCAAGGGTGAATAGAAAGAAGCGTGAAGAGGATGAATTGATATGCCGCGGTCATATTCTCGACTCTTTGTCGGATCGATTGTATGATCTATACACCAACACAACGTCCCAAAAAGAAATATGGGATGCATTGGAAAGTAAGTACAAAGCGGAGGAAGAAGGTACCAAGAAATTTTTAATTTCTAAGTACTTTGATTTTAAATTTCTTGAAAATATCCCCTTGCTTCCACAAATTCATGAATTGCAAGTGCTAGTCAACAAGTTGAAGGCGGTGAAAATTGAAATCCTGGAGACCTTTCAAGTGGGGGCAATTATTGCAAAACTCCATGGTACTTGGAAAGGATACCGAAAGAAAATCATGCATAGTTCCGAGGACCACTCCTTGGAACAATTGCAAAAATATTTGCGCATTGAAGAAGAGTCAAGAGTGTGTGATAAGAGTGAAAACTCTCATGAAGGCACTTCCAAAGCAAATACAATTGAGAAAACTGAACCGCCAACAAAATCCAACAAAATGAAGCCTTCAACGAACTTCAACAAGTTCAAGAAGAAGACAAAAGGAGGTTGTTTTGTGTGTGGCAAATCTGGTCATTATGCTAAAGATTGTAGACACCGAAAACAAAACAACTTCGAGGGCAAAGTGAACTCCATCAAAGAAGATAGAATTGTGGCCACCATTTGTGAAATCAATGCAATCAAGGAAAATGTTCTCGGATGGTGGTATGATACTTGTGCTACAATACATGTATCATATGATAAATCTTCCTTCAAGACATATCATGAAGTTGGTGGAGACCAAGAGATTCAAATGGGTAATGAGGTTCGATCTAAAGTGATTGGAAAGGGAAGTGTGGATATCATCTTCACTTCCGGCAAGACCATTACCTTAACCAATGTACTACATGTTCCCGACATGACTAGAAATTTGGTTAGTGAAAATCTCTTAGGAAAACCGGGTATCAAAAGTGTATTTGAATCCGGAAAACTTGTATTATCCCTAAATGAGAAATTTGTTGGAAAAGGCTATTCTAGTGAAGGAATGGTCAAATTATGTACCGTTGACAATTTGAATGAGAATAAAAATAACTTTGCTTATATTGTTGATTTATTTTCATTATGGTATGCTAGATTAGGACATATTGGAAAAAGTACTATGAAACGTATGATGAAATGTGATTTAATTTTATATGATGAAAATGATGTTGTTAAATGCAAAACATGTGTAGAAGCAAAGATGATTAAAAAGCCTTATCAAAGTGTGAAAAGAACATCTAGTATCTTAGAATTAATTCATACGGATATTTATGAATTAAATGACATGTTAACTAGAGGTGAAAATAGGTATTTTATTACATTTATTGATGATTGTACTAGATACACCTATGTTTACTTAATGAAACATAAAAGTGAAGTTTTTGATATGTTTAAAGTATATAAAAATGAGGTTGAAAATCACATAAACAAGAAGATAAAAACTTTAACGAGTGATAGAGGTGGTGAATATTTTTCTAGTGATTTCAACATATTTTATGAACAACATGACATAATTCATCAATGTTCGGCACCTAGAACACCAGAACAAAATGATTTAGCTGAAAGAAAAAATAGAACTTTAGTTGAAATGATAAATGCCATGTTTACCTATGCTAAGTTGTCATTTAATTTGTGGGGTGAGACCTTATTAAGTGCATGTAGGATATTAAATAGAATTCATTCTAAACAAACTAAGGTTTCTCCTTATGAATCTTGGAAAGGAAGAAAACCTAACATTGGATATTTCAAAGTGTGGGGGTGTCTTGCTTATTGTAAGAACACAAACCCTAATAGGACCAAGTTGGGTCCAAGAGGCATTAAATGTGCCTTATTGGATATGCTAGCAATAGCAAATCATATAGATTATTAAACTTAGAGACCAATGTGATTATTGAATCAAGTGCTGTAGAGTTCTTTGAGGATTCCCTATCTTCGGATAATGAATTGAGGGAAAAACGCTTAGATATCCCTAGCTCAAGTGGAACACAAGATGAAACATCTTCTAAAGGTGTTGATGAGTCAAGTGAGCCACGAAGAAGCAAAAGAACTCAAATTGAAAAGTCTTTAGGACCGGATGAAATTGATTCTCAACTCATTTCTTTTTACTTAGTAGAAAGGAAATGTAACGCCCCAACCCCTAGTGGATCGGAACGCTACTTACTTTACTTAACTTAACCGGTGGTTTAGTAACAAGTGTACATATCTTAGCGGAAGCTTAAATCTTAACAAACATTCTTTTTGAAAGATATTGGATTAAATAACTTTATAACTTTCCAAAATCACGAAATATAATTTATTTGATGAAATCATGACTTGTTCAAGATACTCAAAAGAAATAACGTTGGAAATAACATTTGAAACATTAAAGACTTCAAATCTAAATCACTTGTTCACCGGGTTCCCATAGGCTTATTGCATCTCCTTCCATCTCTTCCATCATCCAACCCGGTGCATCAACATTTAATCTGTAGATATAGAGTAGAAACTCGTGAGTTGAAAACTCAATAGGCGTCATAGGTGCAATCGTGATTAAGCTAAGCATTTCATAACAATTAACATTAGAACTTCCATAAAACATGATTTGACATGAAAATGTATGCCGTACCAACGGAACCATTTGACATGAAAGGTGCATGTCGAACCGAAGATACCATTTGACACACAACATTAACCTTTAAATGTATGCCGCACCAACGGAACCATTTGACATGAAAGGCACATGCCGAACCGACGATACCATTTGACACACAACATTAGCCTTTAACATATAACATTACTTGCTAGAAATTATAACTTAAACACGTATAACAACTTTATGCACCTCTACCTACCTCGATTTGATGCTTGATGAACTTTGAAAAGAACTTTGAAAAACTTTGGATGAACTTCAAAACTTTGACGAAATTTGGACGTTTGGACCTTTCTTTGTTGTTTGAAAACGCCTTTTAAAATCACAAAAACCTTCTCGCAGAATATTTTTGTCCACACTTAAAACTTCTGAAAAACACTTTGAAAAACCACCTTTCTTTTCTCTCCCAAACTCTCTATTTTTCTCTCAACTTTGAAAGCAAATTGAAAGTATTTTTGGTGTGAAAAATCAAATGAGTGAAGAGGGTATTTATAGGTGAGGTTTGGGGTGGGTGAAAGGTCATATTAAATAGGGTAATTAAGTAGTGCAAGTAGTGGCCATTAATTCAAAAAAATTCGCAAGTTTCGGGTTTTCGGGTTTTCCGGTCGACACTGCACAGCTTACAGTATTTTTATCATAACGTTTTCTTCCGATATTCGATTGAGGTGATTCAAAGTGCGTTGGAAAGCTAACTCAAAGAGCTACAACTTTTATTCAGATATCATTTTCAAATTCGAATATTTTATATGTCTAAAATGAGTCTCAAAGGAGACTAAAAATATTTGAAGTGTACTTTTAGCCATAAAATGAAATACTTTGCATTCCGTCCAATCTTCATCAAATCGTTTTTAAGAAAATACTTTATAAACATCATTTTACCTTTAAACATGTATTGGACTATCTTTTGGGCTTATTTTTCCTTTATTGGGCCTAATGTGAAGTTAATCACACAATTATGGGCCTAGCTTTATACAAAAGATTTGGGCCTCTACATCCCTCCTCCCTTATATAAATTTCGTCCTCGAAATTTACCTTATAATTGGTCAAAGAGTGTGGGATACTTGACTTTAGCTTCTTCTTCCTTTTTCCACGTAGCTTCTTCCATTCCGTGATTATTCCACTGTATCTTAACAAGTTGAATCTCTTTATTCCTTAGCTTATGTACTTTTCGATCCAGTATCTTAATTGGTGATTCCTCATAAGATAAATCCTTTTGTACTTCTAGGGTCTGATAACTTATCACATGATTAGGATCGTTCACGTATTTCTTTATCATTGATACGTGAAACACATCGTGTACCGCTGACAATTCAGGTGGCAAAGCTAATCGGTAAGCCACGTTCCCAACCTTATCAAGTATCTCGAAAGGTCCAATATACTTGGGTCGTAACTTGCCTTTCTTTCCAAATCTAAGTACACCTTTCATTGGTGCTACCTTTAGAAAGACTTTGTCTCCCACTTGAAACTCTAAATCCTTTCTTCTCGTGTCAGCATAGCTCTTCTGCCGATCCTGTGCTGCCTTTATCCTTGCTCGGATCTGATCGATCGCTTCAACTGTCCTTTCAACTATTTCTGGTTCCAAAATTCTCTTCTCCCCGACTTCGTCCCAATGAACAGGGGATCTACATCTTCTTCCATAGAGAGCTTCATACGGTGCCATTCCAATAGTTGCTTGAAAACTATTGTTATACGCAAATTCTACTACGGGTAAGTATGACTCCCAACTACCACCTAGATCCAAAACACATACTCTCAACATGTCCTCTAAAGTCTGGATGGTCCCTTCAGTCTGTCCGTCAGACTGCGGGTGATATGCTGTACTGAAATTCAGCTTCGTTCCCATAGCTGCTTGTAGGCTTTTCCAGAATATAGATGTAAACCTTAGGTCTCTATCAGACACAATAGACACAGGTACACCGTGTATCCTTACTATTTCTTTTATGTACAATTGTGCCAACTGGTCCATACTGAAAATCATTTTCATTGGAAGAAAATGAGCTGCCTTCGTCAATCGGTCTACTATAACCCAAATAGCATTGTGTCCTTTTGCTGACTTGGGAAATCTAACCACAAAATCCATTGTGATGTTTTCCAATTTCCATTCAGGTATCTCTAAAGGATTCAGCAATCCTGCTGGTCTTTGGTGTTCCGCCTTAACCTGTTGACATACTATGCATTTATGTACGTAGAGTCCGATACTCCTTTTCATGTTTCTCCACCAGAATATATCTCGAAGGTCTCGATACATTTTCCTACCACCGGGATGTGCGGTGTACGGGGTGGAATGAGCTTCTTTTAATATCTCGTTCCTCAAATCCTCATTCTTAGGCACGCAGATTCTTCCTTTAAACATCAGTGCTTGGTCTGCGGCTATTCCAAAATCTTTCCTCTTATCTGTTCCAACTTCTTCCTTGATCTTCATCAAGAACAGGTCATTACCTTGTGCTTCTATAATTCGCTCTCGAAGAGTAGGTCGAATTGTCAAAGCTGCTAATTTCCCTGTGACTTGTCTTGGTGTGGTAACCACCTCAATCTTCATTCTTTCCAAGTCCTTGTCTAACTCCATTTGACAAGTGAGTAGTGACGTCAACTGTCCCGTCAATTTCCTACTCAAGGCGTCGGCCACCACATTTGCCTTACCTGGATGGTAGTGAATGGTGCAGTCGTAATCATTCACTAACTCTAACCATCGTCTTTGTCTCATGTTTAGTTCCTTCTGTGTGAAGAAATATTTTAAGCTCTTATGATCCGTATAAATTTCACACTTACTTCCGTACAAGTAGTGTCGCCATATTTTCAATGCGTGTACTACTGCCATAAGCTCTAAATCATGCGTCGGGTAGTTCTGCTCATGCTTCTTCAATTGCCTTGAAGCGTAGGCTACTACCTTTCCATTCTGCATCAGTACACATCCTAGCCCTTTCTTGGACGCATCACTGTATATAACAAACCCTTCTGTTCCCTCAGGTATTGTAACACAGGCACAGATATCAGCCTCTGCTTAAGTTCTTGAAAACTCTTCTCACAGATATCCGTCCATTGAAATTTGACTCCCTTTCTTGTAAGCTGCGTCATTGGGCCAGCTATCTTGGAAAATCCTTCAATAAACCTTCGATAATATCCAGCCAATCCTAGAAAGCTCCGTACTTCATCGGCATTAGTTGGCACCTTCCAGTTAGTTACTGCTTCCACTTTTTCTGGATCTACTTCAATCCCTTGGGCAGTGACTACATGTCCAAGAAATCCAACTCGTTCAAGCCAGAATTCACACTTCTTGAATTTGGCATATAGTTTCTCCTTGCGTAGCACCTCTAGGGCTACTCTTAGATGCTCTTCATGTTGCTCCTTACTCTTGGAGTATATCAAAATGTCGTCAATAAAGACTATGACAAATTGATCTAAATACTGATGAAATACTCGATTCATCAGATCCATGAACACTGCTGGTGCATTGGTTAATCCAAATGGCATCACCGTAAACTCGTAGTGTCCATAACGAGTCCTGAAAGCTGTCTTAGGTATATCCTCTGTCTTCACTTTTAATTGATGGTACCCAGATCGTAAATCGATCTTGGAAAATACCTTTGCTCCTTTCAGTTGATCTAAGAGATCCTCGATTCTTGGGAGTGGGTACTTATTCTTGATGGTTAATCGATTCAACTCTCTGTAATCGATACACATCCTCATGCTTCCATCTTTCTTCTTCACGAACAACACTGGCGCACCCCATGGAGATACGCTTGGTCGTACGAATCCCATATCAAGGAGTTCCTGTATTTGCTTCCTTAACTCTTGTAGTTCCTTCGAAGCCATTCTATATGGGGCTTTCGACATTGGTGCCGCTCCAGGAATTAGTTCTATGGTGAATTCCACTTGCCTATCTGGTGGAATACCAAATAGCTCTTCTGGAACCACATCTCCGAACTCCCGTACTACTGGTACGTCCTCAATCTTTACTGTCTCCTGATTCCCTCCTAGGATATTTACCAAATATCATTGACAAGCTCCTTTTCTCAACATCTTCTCAGCTTGTAAAGCCGATACTAGTCGAATAAAAGGTTTCGTCTTGATTCCAAAGAAGGAAAATGGTTCCTCTCCTGGTTTCTGAAATAATATTTCCTTTTCCTTACATCGGATGGTGGCATAATTACTACTCAACCAATCCATGCCTAGTATTACATCGAAGTCATTCATCTCTATCATGTATAAGTCTGCTTCCATATGTCTTCCCTCAACTTCAATACTAACGGATTTGGCTATCTTATCAGTACTCAAAGGGTTACCTGTAGGGATACTATCTTCTAATATGCCTTCCGATTTATCACAGGTAATACTAGACTTAGCCATAAAAATCGTCGATGCAAAGGAGTGCGTAGCTCCTGAATCAAATAGTACATAAGCAGGCATATTAGCTATCAATAGAGTACCTGCTATGACGTTCAAGTTCTCCTCCGCCTCCTTCTGAGTCAGTGCAAAAACTCGTGCTTTTCCCTTCTGATCTTGATCCTTGCTGTCATCATTTTTGAGTGCAGACAAGGGACAATCCCTGATGATATGTCCTGGCTTCCCACATCGGTAACAAACATTCTTCCCTTGCAGACATTCGCCACGATGTGTCCTTCCACACTTAGCACATGGCGCAATGACTGGCACTATGCTCTTATTGGCATTGGCTCCGCCATTAGCCCTCTTGTTCTGCCATTTGCTTTTTCCTCTATCTTGGTCGTTCCACCTTCGTTTCCTGAACTGCCCTTTATCCTGTCGGTTGTCCAATTGAACCGATTTCTCCGCATTGGCCTTTTGATACCAGATTGCATGAGCTCGTTCCAACATTCCACGGTAAGACGTGAAATCGTGGGACATAAGAATCATACTCATGTCCGAGTTCAGCCCTTGCCCGAACCTTCGTATTTTCTTAGGCTCCGTGTCTACCAAATGTGTAGCATACCTTGAGAGTTGGTCAAACTTCCGTTCATACTCCATCAAGGTCATGGTTCCCTGTTTGAGTTGAAGAAATTCGCCCTCCTTGAAATCCCTTAGAGATTGGGGAAAGTACTTATCCATCACTTCTTCCTTGAACTGTTCCCATGTTAGCGCCAATTGTTGCTCCGGAGTCCTAGTTCGAGACATTGATTCCCACTAGTGACTTGCATCACCGGAGAACATAAACTCAGCACACTGGACTTTTTGAGCGTCCGTGCACCCTATCAATCGGAATATTCTCTCCAACTTGCGAAGCCACTCCTCGACTGCAAGTGGATCAGTTGCTCCATTGAAAGTAGGGGGCTTGTGCCTTCGAAATTGCTCGACCACTGAAGCATGGGTTTGAAGAGCATTAGGAGCTGGTGCTAGGGGTTGAGCTTGGTTCGGGTTCTGTCTGCCTAGGTCTTGGACTGCTTGGAGGAGATCTCTTATCAAGTTGTTCTGGTTGGCTCGCGACATTTTCCTACGGATAAGATGTAAGGTTTCTTATTAACTTTTTTTTTTTTTTTATAAGGAAGAAAGATAAGATCTTTATTTCTCATACTTCTTGAAATCAGGATACATCATAGTTTGATAAACATAGCATGAAAGAAGACATCATAAGGAAATGGGAATATCTAGATCTCTAATCCCTATGAGTTTTACGAAGCTTCCTTGGTGGAGCTTCATCTTCGGAAGAATCTTCCGCCTCAGGCCCGGACTCTATATCTATCACCACTTGTGGTTCTAGTTCAGGCTCCTGCTCCTGCTCCTCCTCGGGTTCCTCTTCAGGGTCTTCTTCCTCAGCCACAGGTTCTTCCTCAGGCTCCTCATGGATTACATCATCCCATAAGTCTATCAGGGCATGGCAATATCTCTCGAACTCGAACAAGTTTGGGTTGCCTTCTAACATCTCATCTCTAACTGTGACTCTCATATCTCCCCATTAAGGTGGGAGGGAATGTATTAGGTTATTTATGGCTTCAATATGGGTGATCTCCATACCAGCATTAACCGCCCTCATGCATCGTTCATAGATGTCATGTACATGATCGCTAAGCGGTCGGTTAGGATCCGTTACATAGTTCTCATAAGCATGGATAGCAATTCTACGGTTTAAATCTGCCCTATAAGCCCTAGCCGTAGTCTTCCTTGCCGTTTGTAAATATCTAACCATTCTGTCACATAAATGCTCAATTATGCCTTTTATCACATAACATCATAACATACATTTCCTTTATGCCCATAACTTTAAGTTTTAGCCCAAGTCCAATACATATCTTTGAAACAACACATTTAACTTTAACATAAACATATACTTGAAAATGTGTCATAACTTATCAAAGCATCAAATCATAACTTCCATAAATATAACTTCCATAACTTTAAACTTTGCACATACCTGGGCTGTAGGATGAGATTCAATGGATGAATGCAATATGCCATGGAATACCTTAAACTTTCAATTTTATTTTTTTTTTTGTTTTGAAAACATACTTGGTCTACAGAACCGGTTTAAAAACCATTGCTCTGATACCACGCTGTAACGCCCCAACCCCTAGTGGACCGGAACGCTACTTACTTTACTTAACTTAACCGGTGGTTTAGTAACAAGTGTACATATCTTAGCGGAAGCTTAAATCTTAACAAACATTCTTTTTGAAAGATATTGGATTAAATAACTTTATAACTTTCCAAAATCACGAAATATAATTTATTTGATGAAATCATGACTTGTTCAAGATACTCAAAAGAAATAACGTTGGAAATAACATTTGAAACATTAAAGACTTCAAATCTAAATCACTTGTTCACCGGGTTCCCATAGGCTTATTGCATCTCCTTCCATCTCTTCCATCATCCAACCCGGTGCATCAACATTTAATCTGTAGATATAGAGTAGAAACTCGTGAGTTGAAAACTTAATAGGCGTCATAGGTGCAATCGTGATTAAGCTAAGCATTTCATAACAATTAACATTAGAACTTCCATAAAACATGATTTGACATGAAAATGTATGCCGTACCAACGGAACCATTTGACATGAAAGGTGCATGCCGAACCGAAGATACCATTTGACACACAACATTAACCTTTAAATGTATGCCGCACCAACGGAACCATTTGACACGAAAGGCACATGCCGAACCGACGATACCATTTGACACACAACATTAGCCTTTAACATATAACATTACTTGCTAGAAATTATAACTTAAACACGTATAACAACTTTATGCACCTCTACCTACCTCGATTTGATGCTTGATGAACTTTGAAAAGAACTTTGAAAAACTTTGGATGAACTTCAAAACTTTGACGAAGTTTGGACGTTTGGACATTTCTTTGTTGTTTGAAAACGCCTTTTAAAATCACAAAAACCTTCTCGCAGAATATTTTTGTCCACACTTAAAACTTCTGGAAAACACTTTGAAAAACCACCTTCCTTTTCTCTCCCAAACTCTCTATTTTTCTCTCAACTTTGAAAGCAAATTGAAAGTATTTTTGGTGTGAAAAATCAAATGAGTGAAGAGGGTATTTATAGGTGAGGTTTGGGGTGGGTGAAAGGTCATATTAAATAGGGTAATTAAGTAGTGCAAGTAGTGGCCATTAATTCAAAAAAATTCGCAAGTTTCGGGTTTTCGGGTTTTCCGGTCGACACTGCACAGCTTACAGTATTTTTATCATAACGTTTTCTTCCGATATTCGATTGAGGTGATTCAAAGTGCGTTGGAAAGCTAACTCAAAGAGCTACAACTTTTATTCAGATATCATTTTCAAATTCGAATGTTTTATATGTCTAAAATGAGTCTCAAAGGAGACTAAAAATATTTGAAGTGTACTTTTAGCCATAAAATGAAATACTTTGCATTCCGTCCAATCTTCATCAAATCGTTTTTAAGAAAATACTTTATAAACATCATTTTACCTTTAAACATGTATTGGACTATCTTTTGGGCTTATTTTTCCTTTATTGGGCCTAATGTGAAGTTAATCACACAATTATGGGCCTAACTTTATACAAAAGATTTGGGCCTCTACAGGAAATGAATTGAATGTAGTAAGAACAACTCATTTTGTTCTACATGTTGAAACCGATCCTAAAACTTATAGAGAAGCTATGACTTCTCGTGATAGCGTGTTTTGGAAAGATGCAATCAAAGATGAAATGAATTCAATAATGTCAAATAATACTTGGGAACTTATCGATTTACCACCCGGATCCAAACCTATTAGATGTAAATGGGTATTCAGGAGAAAATACAATGTTGATGGTTCTCTAAATACCTTTAAAACTAGATTAGTAGCTAAAGGATATCGACAAAGTGAAGGAATATATTATTTTGATACATATGCACCGGTATCTAGAATAACATCGATAAGGATATTATTTACCCTAGTTTCGATACATGACTTACATGTTCACCAAATGGATGTCAAGACGACATTCTTGAATGGGGACCTCGATGAGGAGGTTTATATGGAGCAACCTGAAGGTTTTGCTCTACCCGAAAATGAACATAAAGTGTGCAAGTTAGTAAAATCGTTATACAGTTTAAAACAGGCACCTAAAAAATGGCGTGAGAAATTTGACTTAACTATAATTTCGTTT
The DNA here is from genome assembly GCA_019395295.1 of Osmanthus fragrans. Lineage (NCBI taxonomy): Eukaryota > Viridiplantae > Streptophyta > Magnoliopsida > Lamiales > Oleaceae > Osmanthus > Osmanthus fragrans. The sequence goes on along the minus strand of CM033344.1, from coordinate 26,377,691 downwards.
GATTTTAAACATAATAGCGTAGATAAATGTTTATATTCAAAAGAATGTGATGATTATGTGATATTTATATGCCTATATGTTGATGACATGTTGATTATGAGTAATCACATGGATGGAATAAAAGAAACAAAGAAGTTTCTATCTTTCACATTCAAGATGAAGGATCTTGGACAAGTGGATACCATTTTGGGTATCAAAGTCACGAAGACTAGTGGGGGTTACCACCTAAGTCAATCACATTATATTGAGAATATGATAAACCAGTTCAAACATTTGAACATAAAGGAAGCAAGTACCCCAATTGATCTAAGTTCAAAACTTGAAAAGAATGATGGAATGGCAATTGCTCAATTGGAATACATAAGTGTTATTGAAAGTCTTATGTATGCAGTTCAATGCACAAGACCAGACGTAGCATTCACAATTAGTAAACTAAGTAGGTTTACTAGTAATCCAGGCAATGAACATTGGAAGGCCATTGGAAGGGTTCTTGGGTATTTAAAGAAGACCAAGGGCTTAAGCCTACAATATACTAAATTCCCGGCTGTCTTGGAAGGATTTACCGATGCTAGTTGGATATCTAGCACGGGTGAGAATAAATCCACTTCCGGTTGGGTGTTCACTCTTGGAGGAGGAGTTGTTTATTAGAAATCAAAGAAACAGACATGTATAAGCACTCGACAATGAAACAGACATGTATAAGCACTCGACAAGGGTAACAACAAGTCATTTGATATGTAGATAGTTTCAGCATTATTCAAATCCGTGATAACTCTATCCTAGTTAAATAATGCTGGTTGTTACTGAAGTGAGGGTTGAGCTTCAAGCTCTTAATGAAGTTCAGTGCTAAGAGCACAAGTATCTCTAAAAGTAACAAAGATGCTGGAAGAATTTCACCTAGACAAACTTCGAGGTGGTGCCGCCTCAATAGAGAGCTAGAGTTACTCTCTTAAAAGTTTGTCGAAAAGGATGAGCGCAAGGCCATAAATGCGCTAAGCGAGTTTGAGGAACTTGAGGACACGTAGTACTTGTGTGTGTATTCTTACCGGTTTTGTCACATGGAATAACTGGTTCAAAGCTTCATGCCACATTTGATTCCGACTTTACCTTGTTAGAATTACACTATGGTTAGATTCAAATCGAAAGATATCTAATCCTTAGGCATGAGTATCGTTTATGATTGAATGTGAGACTTGTTCATTTTGAACAAGTGGGGGATTGTTAAGAAATGGTTGTTCAAAATGATCAAAGAAGAAGAAATGGAAAAAGGCCGGATTTTGTTCTATGCGGCCTCATAGAACAAATCCTATGCGGCCGCATAGAATGGACAGAAGCGTCCTTTGGTTGTCCGAGTATAACTATGCGACCGCATAGTAGTACAAACTGAGTGACCATTGGAGGACGATTTCCTACTGTTTGTCACTTGAATTTGGTGCCCTTTCAACATATTTTTGGCACCAATTCGTGTACAATAGTGAGGCCTATAAATAGAGGAGCCATGTTCTTAGTGAAAACAATTAAAAAACATTGTTTTATACTTATATTTTCTACAATTAAGTTCATATCCATTTTCTACTCACATTCATATTATTTCTTTTGTGTTCTTAAGTTTTGGATGAAAATACTTGTGCTTTAGTATTTTCACAACAAGGCTAGATTAATCCTTCAAACCATTTTCCGGAAAACCTTTTAGCATCTCAATTTACCGAAGAAGGGGCAAATATTGTTTGAGGACAACGATCACGTGTTGGGGCCTTACTTGAAGTTTGATTTCCAAATTTGTTGCTATTTCCAAGAATTTTTCTCTCCTCCTTCGATTGAAGTTTTCCAACAGGAAGTTCGCGAATCTAGTAAATTGGAAGAGCAGAAGAAAAATACTCACTGCTCATTTTTATCTATTTATAAATAGTCAAATTTTATTTTCAATTATATATTTCAATAGACCCACAAATACTATCCATTTATCCATCACTTATTTTTATCTATTTATAAATTAAAATGTTCATAAACATAGGGTAATTTAACAGGCCATTCGATGTCAATCGCACAAGAAAAACAAAGTAGCATGCACCGACAACTAAAGGTAGTGAACTATATGCTTGGATAGCTACCAAAGCAGATAGTGAGGGAAACAATTAAAGTTGCTGAAACAACTAACAAAAAAGACTGGGAAATAATAAAGTTGCTCCACTTTTGCAAAAATCATCTCCATATTCACTTTAAAAAAAAAAAAAAGGGAACAAGAGATTAGGACCTCAAAACTAAGTACTTATGTGCAGCTATTACTAGAATCTGATAAGTATGTTTTGTGCACTTATTTAGGCTATATTACTAAATTTTTATGTCGTCAAATTATTAATTTTTACTTAATTTGAGTTAATTTTTTTTTAGTGCCGGACTCGTTTGAAGCAATTGAAAGGAAGAATGACAAAATCGAATGAAATCTATAATTTTGGAATCAAATTCCACAAGTTAGAAGTTAAAATTTAAAAAGGACATTGGTTGCAAATAGATTAACTCAAGGACTAAAGTGCACTATTTTAAAAGAATTGAAGGCTTGAAAAAAATTATACATTAAATGGGCCTCACTTTTGGACTTGTATCTGGAATAAAAGCAAAAATTCAAAGTTAAGGTGTATAGTTTACACCAATTCAAAAATCAGGTATATAGTTTAAAAATTCAAAAATCAGGTTTATATATAATTAATTAAATATATTTATTAATTAAATATAATAAAATAGCAATTTTACAATTAATGATCACAGATTTATAATTAAGGTTACAAATTATTTATTGGTCACATATTATCAAATTATTAAGTCACAAATTATTTCAAGAAGAATTTTACAGGCACAGTTTATTTCGAGATCACAAATTTTAGGTAACAAATAATTTGTTGATCACAAATTTTCAATTAGTTGATCACAGAAATTTTTTAGTCACGTATTATCGAATTTTTAGGTCACAAATGAGTACTTGGTCATAATTTTTAGGTCACAGTTGAATGTTTGGTCACAGATTAATAAATAATTGGTCACATACACTAGAAACTCTGAATCCCGACCCCAATAATTGGTCACAGATCGACCAATAAGAGAAACAAAAAAAAAAAAAAACCATGATCGATCCACCGTCACCCAACAGCACTCCACCTTCACACCCAACAACACTCCACCGGCACCCAGCAGCACTCCACCGTCACACCCACCAGACAGCACACCTCCACCTTCCCCGCACGCTTGCCAACATCTCCCCGAATAACCACCAACCACCATTTGTACCACCATCGCACTGCATTGCACGACTATATTCTCCACCGCCTGCACTAGCAACCACCACCACCGCCTACAAAATCCCCCACCAAAGCCACACCAACAAAATCCCTAAACTCACCACACCACACCGCAGCCACCACCCCCACCAACGAAATCCCTAAACTCGTCACCACCATCTGCATACACTACAAATCAATCTCCAACTTTGGAGATCAAAAAATCAGAACTCAATAGCAGCCTCATTACGGTGAGCAAGTCGTGCGACAACCGCTGCAGCATCGTCGCGAATAGTAGCATCGTTATCGCCGAATGTAACGATGATGCTGCTGCGGCTTTCGACGGCTCTGCTGCTGCTGCTGCTGTTGTGGCTTTCGTGGTGGCGACGGCGCAGCAGTAGAGTGAAGAAGATGAGAGGCGAAGATGAGAGCGACGGTGGCGGCGAGAGAGTGGAGAGAGTAGAGAGAAGACGCGAGAGTAGAGAAAGAGTAGAGATGAATATGGGAAAAATGATTTAGGGTTTGTAAATATAATATTTTAATTATTAATTTTTTACCTGAGTTTTGCTTAAAAATTCATTCTACCTGACTTTTGCACTTGGTTCTTGAAAAACTTGGTGGGGTGTAATTTCCTCATAAAAGTCAAAACCAATTGGACTCCTTTGGAATTAAGAACTTGTTTGATTCTCATTTTTATCAAAATGCATTTTTCTCTCTTTTTCTCAACTACACATTCTTCATTAAAATAATATTACACGTAAATAAAAAAACTTTTCCTTATTTTTCAACTACATATTATCTATCAATCTACTATTCTAAAATGTATTTTTTTTCATAAAAATGGGGTTCAAACACCTTCTAAGAAAAAAGGGCTATATACATGCAACAGAAAATGGAGAAAGAAAAAAACACGCATACAGTGGCGGCCAGGGGCGAATCCAGGATTCGAGTTCAACTAGAGTGAATCGCGAACGTTGAATGTTTACTGTCAACGGTCAATGTCCGTGATAACGGTGTTGTTTATTAATATCTAATTAAATAATATTCAAAAAATCGTACGGATTAGAACTAGATACACTACTAAAACTAGAATTAGGCACCAACTTTCATTTCGGATAAAAAAATCATTATATGATTTTCAAAATATCCTAATTTATTTTTCAATCAAACATGTAATATATTAACAAAATGTCAATATTCAATTTACGATTAAAGTTAATTAAACAAGTATTGTTATATTAACAAAGTTGAAATATTTATGTGCTTATATCAATTTTATGTTCTTGTGTGATCCCACTTTTTCGCAATTGATTTTTTGTGAACGAAAAGTGGAACCTTGTATTAATTAAATAAGTTTTGTTGAAAGACTCTTTATGACACTAAGAACAATTTTTCAACAAATTCATTCGTCATTAATTGACCAAACACTCAAATCAATTGATTAGAGAAAAAAATAAGAAGAACAAATCGCCCGTTAAAATGTTTCTATTTGTATTAAAACCGATAAAATGAACATATATTATTTTATTTTGTTGAGTGTTAGAATCAATGATTGCTATGATGATAAAACTGTCAATATGCTTTAGAAATGGTGACAGGTTCGAATCCCCTTCTTTGCACTTGGTAAAATGGTTGAAATACAAAAATTAAACAGCATATTGTATATGGTTAATTGACACACTATGAAACAGACAATAATAATAAATGAAAAGCGTGAAATTAGGGTGATCGACAGTTATGTGTAAAGATAGATTGTCGAAGTCAAACGTCATGTTGTTAGGATTATTGCAATTATTAAAATTGATGTACCATTTAATGATGACAATGATATTTTAAAAGAAAAGAAAAAGAAACTGGGTGGTGGTTGCGTAGAAATTCGAACCTAGAACCTCCAATTTAAAAAGTGGAAGTGTCAACTAACTAAGCTACCAGGGATATTTGTAAATAAAATGAATTATCAGATATATAATATAAATATGTTATCTATTTTCAAAAAAAAAATTCTTACCGATAGATCTAGCACGCGCGGCAGTTGGGGCTCGCCGGGTGCTAGATCTGTCCCTAGTGGCGGCAGCATTTGATTTTAGCACAAAAACTGAGGATATATATACATAATAGAAAACAAAAAGTGGTGGCAAGAAATATATATTTACACGAATGTAAAGGCGACGGGGAAATTGAGAAAGAAAGAGAGGAAGCTACTCTTGAAAAGAAAACAACAAGAATACACTGAGACAACATACATGGCAACGGCAGGAGCTAAAGAAATAATTTCAAATTTCTTCGTGCAGTAATTCATCAACAATTTGTGCAAGGAATTTATATATTACTCATGTTCCGTCAATTTTTGGTGATGTCGTTCCACTTTTATTCGTTTAATTCCGACATTAAGCACGCTAGGATTACGATGAACTTTGTATCGTGAACTTTAAACTTTTGATTTTATTTGTTAAAAAAGAAAAGCAGAGAAACACGGCTAGAATTTGAGAAAAATGATGGCCTAGAAAAATTGGAAAAACATGGTTGAGAGGAAGAGACAGCAACACAATTGGGAAATAATTCTAGATTTTCGTGCAATAATTTATCAATAATTGCGCAAGAAATTATGGAAATGAAACACATTCCGTCAATTTATCGATAATGTCATTCCACTTTTATTTGTTTCTTTCCGTTAGCATGTTAGGACATAGTGTCAATTATCGTAGATTCCAATAAGGGATATAAATATACCGCTATACTTTACGTAATCTTTAAGTATTTATAAATCTTTACTGCATTTTATATGTTCGCATCTGTCAAAAAAATATAATCGGTTCATATGTAAATATATGTTAAATTATATTCGAAATAGATTGTTAAACAAGTTATGAATATGTGTCTTCATAATTGAATCGTGTTGTTAAATTTATAAACTTTGGGGTTAAACCGGATTGATATAAGGGGATTTAGAATCCTAGTACGCTTTGCATCATCGTATTTTTATAAAACTTGTATTTAATTATAACTTTGCATTGATTTTAGTAATCTTAGGTTTTGCATTCATAAGTAAATTATTTAATTTATTAGAAAAATGAAAACTTCAATTGTTTTGTCTAAGGAAAAGTTAATTCGAATTTGAACTAATACAATCTCTGTGGGAACGATACTTGAATTCAAAATTAATTTTACTACTTGTTAACGAACTGTGCACTTGCAAGAATGTAGAAATTAAATATAGATCATTAAGGTTAAAAACGAGATAAGAACTCAACTGAAACAGGTATCATACTATTTATCTTTTCTACAAAACTACTGAGCAAAAAAAAAAAAAAAAAACGTAATCATACTAATATGCTTGCATTATGAACTTTTCCATAGAACATGTCATGTTAAAACTATTAATAATATAAACTACTCTGAACCAATATAGTGAACAATCCAAAGAGGTGAAGAGAAGAGAATTAGAAAAAGAAGAAGAAAGAGAGAAAAACCAAAGATCTATTGAGCTATTAATATTAGGTTTCTAATGAAATACATAAGTTTATGTACTAAAAGAAGTGCAAATAAAAAGGAAACCTAACAAAGAAGGAAACTAATAATATTATGCTATAATGCTATATAAGGCTATCATCACTCCTCAAACTCACGATGCTACAACAAGAAGTATCAAGAGTTTGTCAAGTAAGGAGCAAAAATGATGAGCTAGATGAGATTTCGTGAAGAAGTCAGCAAACCGCAACGATGAAGAAACAAAAGGTAGGAAAATGTTGCCGGTCTACGGATGATGATGAATCTGATGACAGTCAATTTGAATATACTTCGTGCACTCGAGGAACACAAAGTTGTAAGAGATCTCAATAGCACTTTTATTATTACAATACATAGGGGTTAAGAGAGGATGAATGAATACCCATGTCTACAAGTACCAACACAATCATACAATCTCAATGGTGGTAGATGCCATAGCACGATATTCTGCCTCAGTAGAAGAACGAGAAACAATAATTTTTTTCTTACTCTTCTAAGAGATAAGAGAATCACCAAAAAAAAGTATACAACAATCAGTAATATTAGTCAGGTTACTAGCCTAATCAACGTCAAAATAGGCACGGAGAACTAAAAAGAAGGTCGATGGAAACAAAAAACTCTAAAAGGAAGTACCATGAAGATAGCTCAAAATACGAACAACTGCGACCCAGTGAACTGTGGTAGGAGCCGAAACAAACTGATAATTCAATCAAAGTTACAGTCAGATGGTGAATATTGAGCGTTGGACTCAAGTGGAGCATTAGCAGTTTTAGTATCAGTAAGAAGAGCATGCTCAATAATATTCATAATACATTAGGACTGAGAGAGAAGATACCTCTAGGAAAAGAAGCAACTTCGATCTCCAAAAAATAAGATAATGTATCTAAGTTCTTCATTTCAAAATGACGAGTCAATTTTGATTTCAAATCAACAAGCCCATGAACATCATCACTAGTAATAATTATATTGTCAACATACAAAAAAGTAGATTATAACTAGCTGAAGTGTATCTAAAGAATATAACAAACTCATGATGTCAGGATGTAAAATCAAGAGAGGCAACAAAAGTAGAATTTTTCTCAAACCAAGCATGATGTGCTTGTTTGAGTCCATAAAGTGCTTTCTCGAGCTTGCAAACATATCCACGAGTATGAGAGAGACCAAGAGGAAGAATCATATAATCCTCCTCTTGAAAATTTTTGTTCAAGAAGGCATTTTTTACGTCCAACTGAGAGAGACTTCACTGACGAACGGATACAATTGTAAAATTGTACAAAAAGTGGTCATCTTGGCAACATGAGCAAAAGTCTCCTCATAATCCAGGTCATGCTGATTAAAACCCTTAAGAACCAATTTGGCCTTATAACGCTCAACGAAACCATCAAATTTGGTTTAATCTTATAAACCAATAATAACCAATAGCATATTTACTTGAAGGTAATGTAACTAAGTCCAAAGTGTCTGTCTTACGTAGAGCATAGAGTTTACAACCATAGATTGTTGCTAAAGAGGATCCATAATAGCTTTTTTATAGGAAGAGGGTTAGGAGTCAGAATAACAAGAATAAGAAAAATTAGGTAACTGAGTGGACTTATGAATATATTGAAAATATTGAGGAAGGAAGAGAGTAGGAGTTGGAGCAACAATCTCAGGCAATGCTAGGGAGGCCATAGAAGGAGGAGGGATATTATGAGCCAGCGCATGTGTACTTATATAGTACATGAAGAATAACCAATACACAGGGTATGGGAAGGTGGTCTATCAATATCATTAGAGAATGGACCAATATGAAATAGAAAAGAATGAAATAAGCTCAAGAAACACGATATGGCAAAAAACATATTTTTTTTATTAATGAGATCAAAATAGCGATAACACTTTTATCCCTACTCATAACCCAAGAAAACACAGATAGCAGAGCGAGATGTCAACTTACTACATTCGACTTCAGGATGAAAAACAAAGCAAGTACCACAAAAAACTCTTAATGAAGATGTCCAAACAAAGTTTCAAATGGTGATAAACTTGAAGTATGGGAAGATGAAACATTATTATTTAAAGAAACAACAGTGAGAACTGCTTCTTCCCAACATTCTTTGGGAACTTTGACCCTTAAAATGAAAATTTAGCTAATTTGCAACTACTACAATCAGAAATATCTTGAGTTTGCAAATCTCCCAATTGACCCTTAGAAACTAAAAATTTCAAACGACTAGCAAAAAAATGTCCAAGGCGAAAATGCCACAAATAAAAACTAAAAGAAGAGGAATTCAAATAAAAAGATAACAAGTCAACACCAGAGACTACAACATGTGGTGATCTCAGATTGTCTAGAACATTTAACCCTCACTGTCTACGATCTATCACATGTAGCTTCTGAGATCAAGGATCCTGCATATAATAAGCAGTAGAAGAAAACTGAACTAAGTATCCAGTATCACACAATTGACCAATAGAAATAAGATTCAAAGTAAGAGTTGGAACACAATAGACGTCTGAAAGCGAAAAATTATATGTGTCAATAGAACCAACACCTGTAAAAGGCAATGTTATGCCATCAGTAGTCGTAATAGACACATACAAGTTAGAAGGACGCAAGTCATTAAAGAATTTTGAGTTAGATGACATGTGTTTTGAAGCACCTAAGTCAAAGATCCATGAGGAGGAAATACCTAAGGAACTCTGGAGTCGCAAACCTATATGAGTAGAGGCTGACATAGCATGTGGTTGTGTGGCTAGGGACTTCAAAATATGCTCTACTAAATTAGTTAACATGGGACTAGAGGAATGTGGTACTCCAAGTGTAAACGAGTCACCAGGTGGCACGGTGGTAGCCTTCCAATCTATTTTTGGCAATTCGTACATAACCTTTATTCTGATTCTGTACATATAGTCAAGATGGTACAGCTAACACTGAGGTACTAGATGGAGGAAGAGATAACCACTGAATCAATCGAGGAAAGTGGAGTGCGATGCAAGATAGAGCCTCCAAATCCCTCAAAATCACTGCGAAGTGCCATTAAAAATGAACAAACCGATGTTCCTCTCCATAAGTAATATATTTTACGCATGCTTTTAGTCCTTCAGATTCTGTAAGAATTAACTCATCCCAAATTGAATTCATAGCAGTGCAACACTCGAGAATAATTATATTCTTCTGTTGTAAAGCTCGTATATCAGTATCCAATTGATATCGTTTTGCAAATCAAATTTTGTATATAACTTCTAAAAGTGATCCCAAACTTCGCCAAATGTGTAACAATGGATTGTTCAATGAAATTATGAATCCCAAGTAAGAAATTTCGCATTGTTTGACTCCTAATTATCTAACTCTATTACATAATTATCGGCAGTGCTCTTGGGTTTCAATATAGTTCCACTTACATAACCCTACACTATTTTCTATTAAGAAAAGTCATCATCACAATACTCCAATATGAGTAATTTTTATCATTTAATCTGGCACTAATGGATTGAAGTGAATCATTCATTTCAATTGCCATCATAAAGTCAACAAATAAATAATTACAATTCAAAGAAATCACCCAATTCTAAGAAAACCAATGACGACCAATGCAACGCCACTGACTACCACTGGAATCTACCACAAAGTACACAAATAATCGAATTAATACCACCAAACAATTAGAACCTTACTAGAACACACTATCTTTGAAGCTGCCCAAAAGAAATTGGAGATGTGGAAGTGAAAAGGGAAATTATCATGGCCGAAATTGATCCCAAACTAATCTCTGGATAGGACAAAAAATATGGTGAGAAACTGCCAAAAAATGGTGAAAATAAATTCAACTGTCCACTGCACCAAATTTGGTCATCCAAAAGTTGCTTCAATTCAAAGAAATCACTGTCCACATCATTCAAATTATTTAGACATCCACTACACCAGCAAAACAATACAGGTGGAAGAAGTTGCTCAATTAATGTGGATTTCCAGATGAGGAAACGACGGTAAGGGTTTCAATTGCATAAAATAGTTTGAGAAGAAAGAATCAACTTTAATACAAAGATTTAGGCTCTCATACCATGTTAATACTATGAACTACTTTAAACCAGGATAGTGAATCAATCCAAAGAGGAGAAGAAGAAGAAGAAGAAGAAAAAGAAGAAGAAGAAGAACAGAGAAAGAAAAATCAATGATCTATTAAGCCACCAAAAATTAGGTTTCTAATAAAATACATAGGTATACATACCACTAGAAGAGCAAACAAAGAAGAAACCTAACGAAGAAGGAAACTAATAATATTATACCTAGATTAAATATTAGGATATAATGCTATATAAGGCTAACAAAGCTACAACTGTGGGAACAAAATGATATGCACCAGATGACAAGCAAGCAACGATTTTTTTTTCTATCCTATTAGCACTACCTTAAAAACAGTTCATTACTATTATTAGTTATGTACAATTATTAAGGCTGTTATTTTCTACACTTGTTACAACTTGTGTTATTATATGAATTAACTATTCTGATCAATATTGGCTTTGAGTAATGCTATTTGCAGTTGTTCACTATCGTAATCCTCCAATGTGACAACACATGGGGTAATTACAATTTGATGTATTAATGTAGTAATTTTTTATTGTCTTATGCATCAAATCATTAATAGCTACATATATGTCACGTAAGGCGACTACAGCAATTAGCGACTGCAAATAACATTATTCATTAGCTTTAAGATATATATATATAAACAAGGGTAAAGGAATAGTGGAGAAGTTAGTACTTTTGGGTTGTATGAATTGTGTTGATATAAAGTGATTAGAGAAGCATGTTTTTTGACCAAGATGTTTATAAACACCTAAAAGCAATGAGCTTAACATAGGATAGGTCTTTTTCCTTTCCTCTAGCTAATGGAAATGATAAACCACAAGAGCTAGATAGATTCGTGGGGCAGAGGGCTCACAATACTCCTTTTATCTTGTTTCATCAATTTCCTTGCTTCATCAATTTCCTTGCTTCTATGGTGAATCACTAGAAGTCAAGGCCAGCCTTGAAATTTTTGGAGTCTTAGATACCAATTTCAAATATGGGGATTATATATATATATCCAAAGTTACAATAATATTATAAAAATTTCAAATGCCTAGATTTAATTTATTTTTCTACAATTTTTTTGATAGAAAATCAACAATTATACTATTACAATCAATCTGTTTTAGAATTTCTTTTTCAATAGATATCATGATCAATTCATTCAACATTTTTCTGATATTGTCGACTAAAAGTAGGATTTTATCAACATTTGCTACTTTTTTTTAATCAAATAGAAACTTAAAAATATTTTCATATTTTTAGAATTGTTCCAACCTTAATCCAGACAAAGAAATAGTTTAATCAACTATAAATAATAATCTCTCAAAAAAATTTCAGCATAATATTTTATCCCATTATCAACATTTTGATCAAAGTTCTTTTTTCTTAGATAATACTTTAGGAGCGATCTTGTCAGATTCAAATTCAATTTCTTTATACGTTATGAAAAATGAAATAAGTATTTTTCAAGTTACTAATAGCAGCATCAATAGGCATATCTTCGATTTATAATATTTTCCTTACTATATTAATAGTAGAAAATATATTGTACCAAATAATAACGACAAACAAGAATTCAAAATTCATAATCTTAGATGATAAATTTTTAGCATCTCTAAATGCCTTGAAGTCATCACATGTTTTCATTAATTGTTTTAAAGCAATTTTTATTATGGGTGATTGAAGTTTTATTGCTTTAACATTTTCAACTTAATGTGTTTGTAATAATAGTTTAAGTTATAGATATTTCACATTATCCTGATTTTTTTTTCGTTGCTTTGTAGAAGATGAAAACTACACACACATATAGTAAAATTCTAAAATAGTTTTTACACAAAAAATTGTCGTATCACAAAGTGTAATAATGTAAAACTATTTTTGAGAAATTTTATTTGTTATTTATAATTATAATATTAAATAAATTTCTATTGGGCTCTCACCAAAGCGGGACTTTATATGATTGCTTACACCACTTATGGTCAAGATCGATACTGCTGAAGATGTGCATGCCTTATTTGAAGACGGTAACAAGAAAAAGGAAAATGTAATCATGATATCATGTGCTAATTGCTATTCATCAATGTCCTTAGTCATTTCTAAAGCAAAAATAAAATAAAATAAAACTTTGGCACTGTTACTTCTATATTTTAGGAGAGCCCACGTAAAGGAAAGGTCCATGCCCATTTTTACTTAAAACATTTGCGGTGCCAACTTAATGGGGCCGGATGAAAGCATGATGAAGGTCCTAAACAATCTTTCTCATAAGCTTGATCCTAGCTCAAGGTTAGGATAACACATTAATAAAGGCCATCTTTCTTTGTATTTAAGTCAATGAGGTAATTCCTGTTGGAAATTGGTTTGAAAACGATCAAAAATTGATTAAGTATCAAAATCAAATAAGTGTGATATTAAGTCAATTTTGGCCAAATATTCAGACTTGATTTGTTTAGGCAAAATAGTTTGCCGCTCCGCCGCTTAGGGGCTCCAAAACAGGGTCCAAGTTTGGAAGAAAATTTAGAGAAAAATTGGATAACATTGTCGCTCGAGACATGTGTTTTCGCTCGAGCGATGTCGAGCGAAGAGCGAGCGACGATGTCTCTGTAACCCTAGTTCGAGCGAGAGCTTGACGGAGAGCGAATAACAGTACAATGTCGCATCTTTTTGAAGTGTTGCCCGATTTGGATCCACACCACTCGTTCCCAACTCTTCATCCTCTATATATATGACCATAGGGACGTCTTATTCCTAACACCAATCATATTCAAACATAAATATCATTCTCTCTTCTTCTCTTTAACCAAATTCTTGTATTCGTGTTGCATAAATTCTGATTTTCATTTCATTTCATTTTGGAGTACAAAAGCCATTATTTTGGTTCGTTGTGCTTGCATTTGAAGCAAACACAAGTAGTAGTCGTTGTATTTTGGGAGTTGATTGCCATAAATCGTAGGCACCGTTGCGGGGCAAATTCAACTTAAGGACAGAGTGTTTAATACTTGTCTCGACTTTGCATATTGATCATTCTTTTTTCGGGTTTTCTTATCGTTACTCTATCCATTTGTCAGTAAGACTTCTTACAAATATATTCTTGTCCTTTGACGCCACTATACACAAAATTACCCAACAACTCCAACTCATAGCCAAATTTTCTTTTCACTTATCTTCCCTATTCTAATTTTAAATTGTATAATTTCAACAAATGGCTGATCATAAATTATTCCTGTTTGGTATTTGTAAAGGCTGATATTGACCCTAAAAAAAAAGATGGTAGGTACTGGAGAAAATTTGGCTAATTTTTTAATGCGTTGTGTCGTGAATGTGCATATAGTCGTCGAACCTTTTTTTAACCTATGGCCTCTGTCTCTAAAGGGATAATATTGTACATACAATGTATAGATGCAAGGGGGGAGAGGGTGGGGGGGGGGGGGATTAGAGATGTTGAGAGAGCTTTATTTGATCGAATTTTGGGGTCAACACGCATTAATAAAAGGGAAAAAAATTGCCCTAGATAAGTAAAGGAAGATGCTGTAATAGCAACTTCTCCATAGGAATTCTTGAATCCAAAATACAAGTGGGGGCACATATTCTTCTCCTCAAAAGTAATCAAACGAATTATTTCATAGTAAAAGTCCGTCAAAGTTTTAAAAGAATAATTATCTTGAAGTTAAAAAGACTTTTAAATCATATTAATTACTCAAAATAACAAGTTAAAATTATTCGTGGCAAAAGAAATTTTTTCGAATAAATCATCATAATCTCGTTAACCGTATAAAGAAATGAGAACAACAAAATTATAAAAATATCAAATATAGTTTATTCATCAAGTCTTCAACGTATACTCGTTCTTCTAGTCAACCTCGACTATCTCATGACGGTTGAACTTGAATATATTTTTTGATAAGTGTTATTTACGTAGATATGTCAATCACTAACATTTACAAGGAATAAGGATAACAAAATTTAGAGAGTGTTTGGTGGGGATTAAAATTTAATTTTTTAGTAGATTGTGATAAATTTTTTTTAAATATATGATTGAAAAGTAACGAGATTCAAGAAAAATATGATTAATATTAATTATTTAACTTTAATTTATATTAAAAATTTAAAATCAAATTCTAATTCGAACCAAACAGCTCTGAAAAATGTCAAGGGACTACTAGTATGCACTTCAAGCCTTCAAACTAGAGGACAAAAGGAATGAAAACCGACCCTTTTGACCAACGCTCCCATTGTGCACTTCAAAGTTAAGCGTAAGGCAGTGGTTATCGAGCTTGTCCCTATTCACCCTTTATTCCACATTCGTCGTTAATTCTCGTGGTTAATTACGACACACAGTCAATGCACTGCCCTGCAAGTTTCCACAACCCCGCAGACTTTCATATGAATCAGATATTTAATGCTGGGTTTGTAACGGAGTATTTCATTCGCAAATTTTGAGGAAAAAAGTTTTTTTTGGCGAAACCCTAGTCTGCAAAGAGTCAAGTGTGTGTGATTTTGAGAGAATTTTGTGCGTGTGATCAAGAAATGGCAACAGCAGGGTTGTACAGGCGTATCCTCCATTCCCCTGCAATCGATTTGGCGTCTTCCGAAGGCAAGGTATGTCTATGTGTTGTTTTATAATTTTTGTGATTAACTCAATTTTTATTGTCTTTTGGGATGAAATAAGCTCCTTTATGTTCATCGTTGATTTTTTCGTTTTTTCGTACTCAAAGCTATTTTTACTCTAACTGTGATAAATATAATGGATTTTGGGAGTGCTTGAGCTATCTAACGAATGCGTGGGAGTAGTATTTCATTGATAATTGTTACATTCTGAACCATTGTTGATCCCCTGGTCGAATTAGAAGTCACATTATTGAATTTTTGGAACCCTTTGTTCTTTTTTTTTTTTTTTTTTTTTGTGGTTAATTGTTGATAATAAGATCTAAATGATATGCATTTGGCCTGTCTAAGTGCTTAAGCTTTTAGATAAAGTTGTTCATAGGACGCAAAGGTCGGGGTTCAAGTCATAAACCACATCAGGAGCTTGTTGAAGAAGTTTTAAATGATATACATGTGACCCTTTATGAAAACATAAGCTTTTAAATTAAGTGATTTAACATTAATTAACCTTTTTGGCTTCAGTTGTAGTTTGTGTTTTCGTCACTCGCCATGTCTTGATAAGAAATTTACAATAATGCTTGAACTCTGCTCTCTGACCTTGCTTATTTATATATGAATACTGGTATTCCATTAAATGGGTCATTCTGAAAGCACCAGTACAATTTTTTTTTACCTAACTCTACTGTATACTTGTTCGATTTCCAGCCACCTAAATATTCACGTACTTCTTTTCCCTGAGTGTGTTGATATATATTTTTTGGATCTTCCTTTTCTATTTGTCTATCTCTTCACCATTTTTGGCGTAGTGCCCATGGGGGCAGACTTATCTTCATTTGAAGGAATAAATGCAGTCTGAATGCATTAAGAATATGCTGGAAGTAATGCAGAACCAGAAATCAAAGCTTTAGGAGGAGATTGTTAATGTTACTTGCATATACAAACCTTTATTCTCGTACAAACAAACTAAACATGTGAAAATAACTATCTATGATATTCATCAGGCCGGCACAAAATATTTATGTTACATTGGCTGTATGATGAATGAAAAAACATTACCACAATGATAGAGATATAATGGAGTTTTACTGATTTGAAACAATTTGAATTGCAACTTGATCAGATGAGGATTGAAAAAATGATATTCATTAGCGCTAGCAATTATATTGATACGAGTTGTGGCTTAGTCTAAATGAGCGGTGCATGAGAATAACCTATCCTTTCCACCCATTTAGTGAACTGGTTTGAATGATTGAATCTTAAATGGATCGAGTATACTCATCAACATGCATTAATATGTATCAAAATTTTGAAATTTTATATGTACATATTTCTATCACTAGCCTTGTTAATACTATTATCTCTCACTTCACCTTTTTTCCGCCTTCCTTATGTACTGTTATGATAATTACGCTTTCAATAACCTTTTTCCTCCTCCAAGTTTCCTCCAATTCCACTACTATTGCCATTAGTTCTTACAGCCTGTCTCCTGTCCTTAGCTAAGTCCTCTAAATCCACATATGGGAAACACTCAATTCTTAATATATACTTATCAACTGGCCAGTTGATGTAAAACAGAAATCACAAAGTAGCTCCAAAAAAAAAAAGGAAAATTGAAATCTTATAATCTTCTAATATATATTGATGTAACCTTTTAACCAATTTTAATTGCTATATTTGTTGGAATTGGGTGCTGAGTGTCTTACAGTCGTACAAAAGTACAAATCATAGTTATATATGTGTGTTGTCAATTTCTGTGGGTATTAATTAAAAATTTGTCTCGTCATTGGACACGAATACAAGGATAAAGAAAGTTTCATGTATAATAATTGAATTAATAATAGGAAATCTCCAAAGCCATTCAAGTATCAAAGGGTAGTTCTTTTTAAGTACTGAATTATGTGGATCTCAATGTATATCACGAGTAGATTGCTCGTATAATTTGGTATTTCTAGAGTTTTTGGCATGTTGACTATTTTGTCCATCTAAGGTTGAAGTTCAAAGCCACTAAAAGGTAATAATATATTTAAGATTTATCCTCTAATTTGCTTTTGAATAAAAAGGCCGATGCGAGTGGTTAAGAAGTCATGTAATGCTAAAATTAGATAGTTTATGATATGATAAATTGTGATAAACTTTATTTGACTTTATTCTCTCTTTACTGTTAATCCCGTGACTAATATTAGATTCATACTTTTGTTTTCCAAAGAAACAAGATGAGTTTTGGAGAGGCAAGAAAAAAGAATGTTATGCTTAGTTCACCATGGTTGTCTCCTTTCTAAGCAGCCTAAATGCGGATGGCTTAGAACCACTAGAAGACATAAACTATTTGTCTATTTAGTAGTACTTAGCCCTTTGTGATGTCTTCCACTGCAGAAACTATTCACAGAGGCCATTCACAATGGAACTATGGAAGTCTTTTTCAAGTTGATATCTTATTTTCAGACACAATCTGAACCTGCATACTGTGGTTTGGCTAGTCTGTCAATGGTCTTGAATGCCCTTGCCATTGATCCGGGTCGAAAATGGAAAGGTAACTTATTGTTATGAATGATGCTATTTGTGCATTACCATTTACAAATTTTTTTACAAATTGGTGAGGTGGCAAAAAGAAAGAGGGGGAGTTTTATTTTTTTAGTTGATGATGAAATTTTGATTCCATTATATCTTGTCACATCATCTGTTAGTAAACAAATTTGTAATTTGTGATGTGCATGTAGCACTACCGTATTATTATTCATTGTAGTGAGGTATGTGCTATGCTGTTTCAATTAGTGATTCAGTTTTCTTCTTTGTTTCATGTGAGACATTTCAAATATAAAAGCATACACATGCTGAACATTCTCTTCTATTACTATTGCGTAAAGAGTTATCTTGGTTATTTATCACATTGATGTTCTTCAGATGTCTCTTTACTGTACTTCATCACTGTTTTAAATCGTTTCTATTTTGTTAGTTTGGGCATATCGAAATGTTATGCTTGTATAAGACTTGGGGTTATTTTAAGTCAGGTGAGGATGAGGACATGACAAGCTAGAGAATAAATCAAATCTTACAAACTAAATGACTTCATTCCGCTAACGTCATAGGAATGTTGATGCAACATGTGAGTGTCAAATGACTGCTGAAGAAAAAATCGACTTCCAGATCTTTTGGTTTCCCCACTACAAGACTTTTTGGATACCTCCTACCTTCAACATTAATGCCATGTTTCATCTTGTCTTTTTTGAACCTACACTGGCAATGGAGTAAGTGCCCCAATGTAGTGTATCTGTGCTTCTTTTTGCTAGATCATGTTGACAGAATTTTGGAAGCTCTTGATGATTAGAACTTCGTCCTTTTTCTCGGGCATTTCTGTTTGTTGCTTGTTTGGATACCTAATTATCATAGTTATTATAGATCAAATATTTTTGGAAGGCTATTCTTGCTGGTAGTAATCCACTGGATTAAAATGTCTTATGTTATATTAATATAGTTACTAATATTTTATTTTGTCTGTGAGGTGTCACCCGCTGATAATGCCGTTGAAGTCCAATTCTTATTTTACGTGATCTTAACAATGTTGTTTACTTCCACCAATATCTAAGTTGTATCACTTGTCTTTATTAAGTAGAAGAATGCAAAAGTCGAACTTTCTAGGTCTTGGTTGCAGAGTTGGTATGCAACACTTACTATGAGAAAGACGTACTTGCATATTGAAGGCTTCATTAATTGTTGGGAACCATTTTCAATATTTCGAAGTTTGAACTTTTCAACTTCCTTACATTTTTCTGTCCGTAAATTTTGGTGTCATGAGCTTATTGATATCCAATCATAGTGATGGTTATAGAAGTGAAGTTTGGAACTTTGTCCATATTATATTTCCTTCTAACGAACCACTAACTTGATTTAAATTTTTCTCTCACTAAATTTTGTGACATGAGCTTGTCAAACTCCATTTCTAAATGTATACAATCTTATGACCACCTACTTTATCTTGTATCACTTTGGTAAATGGGAAAGGGCAAAAGTAAAACTTTTTCTGACTTGGCTTAAATTATGCGGCACTTACCAGAAAAAGCATGGGATTAAAGGTGGAAGTGAGGAGGCCTTTTGATATGGGAGGCATCTGTAATCATGGAGGACATTTTATAGAAATTTCAACTTGAACTTTGTTTTACTTTTCTCTTTTAGTGACAGCTTCGTTTTTTAGAAGTTTCATCACTAAGTTGATGAATCATGAACTTATAGAATTCCAACTCAGGGCCTTGGAGATGGTTTGACGAATCTATGCTGGACTGCTGCGAGCCTTTGGAAAAGGTTAAAGATAAAGGCATCTCGTTTGGGAAGGTGGTATGTTTGGCTCAATGTGCAGGAGCCAATGTTGAAGCTTTTCGTGCAAACCAGAGCACTATTGATGAATTTCGTAGATATGTAATGTCGTGCTCAACTTCAGATGATTGTCATGTGATCTCATCATATCATAGAGGAGCTTTTAATCAGGTTAAATACGTAACTTCTGGTTCGCTTATTTAATTTCTTCCATCTCACATGACCTTTTTGCCTTTTTCTAAGTTTTCCTAATGCACCTTTGATCTCTTGGAACGTCTATTTTTCATTATATGAGCTACTCATGGTTCTATTCTTATTGTGACCATCACCTACTATGTTACTAAGTGCCAACTCTAATGAAATATTCCCCGTTGACTTCAGTAATGATGTTTCTATTCTTTCTTTGGACAGAAGAAAAAAGAGAGGAATGAAAGAAATTTGTTGGGCAGTTAGACAGCATATATTGCTATTCAAAATATTTGCTAGGTTTTGTATTGTGCTCACAGGTTACTTAAGCCTGAACCATGTGCTGGCAGCTAGTCAGCCATTAAGTTTCGCAATTAATTAAAAAGATAGTAATGCCTTATGTGCTGCTGCTAAAAAAATCACTTGTGTCAGCTATAACTTCTTCGCGTTTTTCGGTTAGTCAGAGCTGTTATGGGATATTGTTGTTCACTTCAAATTTTCATCCATCAAGTTTGACGCCCTTGGCCTTATGACTCAGGTGCCTCTAAAACATTCTTCTTAAAGTGTAAAAATATTTTAAAAAAAGGAAGACACGACTTATCATATAACTTCGTAAATTTATGGACTTCAAAAATTTTGGTAATCTTTGAAAATAAAAACTTAAAAAGTTTTTCATCTCCTTTTTTTCTAAAAAAACTAAAAGTTTGACCGTCTTCTCTCATTTTCCACCTGCTAGCCATGCCTTGTTTCAATAACCACAAACCACTAATTTCTTGTTAGGGAATGAGAAGAGCGACATAAATCTCAATAAACAAGAACAAGCAAAGTAAATTAAATGTAGTCTAATCAGTGAATACCACGTAATCATAACGTACAAGTGGAGAAATGTGAATTCAAAGCCAATCCTTCATAGGCTTGAAATTCATGCGTAGTACTATGACTCGAGTGCATCTTACATATAATATATTGGAATACCTCACAAAATCAAAGTATGGAGAAAGAAACTTCGCTAAAACTAGCAAACTTGTTTACTTTTGACAGAACTTGAAAAATCAAAGATGTGTAGGAGAAAAGGATTATTGATGAAAACTCGAGCATTTGCTTTGACTTTTCCTTAAACTATATGAAACAACTTTTGTGTGTGTGTGTGTGAGAGAGAGAGAGAGAGAGATGTGTGTTGAGATGGTGTTGTGTGTAGTATGTGTTTTATCTCGATATGTTTGGGGTTTTGTCTTGGTTTGTGCATGGCAAGTCTTAATTTGATTGTAATGCTAATTCCATGCAAGACAACTAAATATGACTTTATACTCACATGTAATCGTACATATATAAGTTATCATTTACGTATATATCAAATATATCGTTTCATTGTTCATTGCAAGAAAGATATTGGTTTTCCATATTCTTACTTTAAAATAAATATTGTTATTAAACCTATTCTTGGGGGAAGTCTTTATAAACACTTTAAATAAAAACACTTTTTGTCAATCACTTTACATGCAGACATTTCCTATTACCCACTTTTCCATCGCTCAATTTATATGTTTATAATTTATTGGCACTTTCCAAACATACTATATTACTTGATTTTTATTTGATTGCATTCACTTGACATAAGACCAAATAGAAAAATCTGAAATTGAATGGGAATGTAATCACATATTTCTTTGGCCTAAATTACATACATTTTTCGTCACTAACAACCAAATATCCAATCATCCGAATTTTCTTTCTTTCTTCCATTCCTAATTGACATTGACCACCTTTTATATTCTTCTTCTATAATTCACTTTAGCTTTCCAAAACACCGTTCACAGCATGGACAAAACTAAATTTTCAGATTTTACATTTTATCTTCCAAAAATTTGAAACATTTTCATTTGTCTCTGAACTTTAAATTTTTACTGCAAGGCAAATAAAAAATTACGGTTAGTAACGGGTATGCGGGTGTTATATCAGGTCTTGTTATTGTTGCTTTTCATGTTTCTTGGATTTCATTTTGTATATAAAGATGTTATTATATTTATTACCCTTGACTTTGATTTTGATTGTGATTTATTTATATTTCCTTGAAAGATATTGACATAGAACATTGCTTGACTAGTTTACTTCTGAATATCTTTGGATGCAATAACTCTTAAATGGATATGCATCTCTTCTTTATTCACAGCTTAATTACAATATTTAAATCTTCATGTGCACATATTGAGCCCGTCTCACACAGTGCTCAATGATGTTAAGTGCATCTGATTCTCCTCAGTGTCCTTTTGGTAATTCAGATGTATGTCGTTTTGTTTCTCTCTCTGTCTTTCTCTTCACTTTTCTCTCTCTAGACAGCTGTAATACTATCATGTTAATTGATTATTTTTGTTGATTACGCTTTAGAGAATTACCCTCTAGTTTGGGTAGGTTTTATAGCTCTTTGCCTTGCCGTAATAAATTGTCGAATGTGTATATTGCAGACTGGAACTGGTCACTTTTCACCTATTGGTGGATATCATGCTGGGAAGGATATGGCTCTTATTCTAGATGTTGCAAGGTTTAAATATCCTCCACATTGGGTTCCACTCACTCTTCTCTGGAAAGCCATGAGTACTGTTGATGAAGCAACTGGACTACATAGAGGGTATGTGTAAATGCAGATCCGAATTCTCTCTTTTCTGAGATATTATATTGTTTGCCTTGTACAGAGGTATCTGATGATAACTTACTGGCACTTTACACCATAAAAATTGATGGAGCTAGAAATACAAGATTCTGAAGCAGATAGCAGAATCATACCTAACCATTCATATTTTAGAAATTATGTTATAATAGAGGAACTTTTCTGACTTCTGAAAATGCCATCATATTCATTCATAAATCAATCAGTATTGAAAAGGGTAAATTGGGTATTAAGGTGTTTTACTTTTGATATGAGGTGGAAACCTTGGGGCATTTTGAAGCATAAGCTTCAACGTAAACCATTAAAACAATTCAAATATTATAAAAAGAAATCATCGAAGAAGTACATAATAAAACATTTCGAAGTCAAATTTGTAACTAGAAACATAAAATAGATCAGTGTAGCTAACAATATATTAACAAAGTAGTAATCACATAACACGACCATACTCCGCAAGTGAACTAAAAGTCGAAAACAAATGAAACAAATGACTGACTAAGAATTTTTTTTGCTCTAACTTTATAAGAGCAAAACCCACAGGAAACAAAGCAAAAACAGAAAGACACCACCAACAAAAATATAAATGAAAAAAACTAAGCCTCGCTGCAAAGGAAAATATAAAATAAAGAGAAGCGAAGTTGTCAATCTCTTGTAGAAATAGAGGGCTTGGGCCATACTCCACTTGTTCTCTTCTCTAATTAGTATCTTCCTTTTTTTATTTTTTATTTCTAGAGTTGGGCTGTATTTGCAAACCAGTCTAAAACTCTTATAAGTTTCTGGGTTATGAAACATTCAGCCTAGAGCTGATGCTGGTAAAGACAATTGATGAGGGTAAAACTACGAGAGCATGCCTCAGCCACCTTGATGCTTATGCCCTGAGGTTTGCACCTTAGGAAGTCATGGTGGGAGCGTTGACAGAGAGCACTCAAAGGTCAAAGTGGAAGTGACTGATAAGATTTGAATTCATCTTCTATTATTATGCATCCTAGTTATCACATTCTTTAATTCTCATAATTAATGCATTTTTGCTGTATCCTTGGATTTTGACATTGTCATTATTATTTGATTTATATTAGTAATCTGCAATTTACAGGTGTATTTGACTTGGCAAACATTTCTATTCGCATTGTTGAAACTTATTCCAACACCAAACTGTATTTTTTACATTTACCTTGATTATTTTCAGGTTCATGCTTGTATCTAGGCGTCAGAGAGCATCATCTTTGCTTTATACCCTGGTATGATCCTAATAGTCAGTATCACATTACTAACCTTTGTAAGCAAAATTACATTTAACAGTCACATAGTTCCGTATATTTACAATATTTTTGCAGAATATATTCTTTATTACTAAAAATTAGAACTGAATTAACTCTTTCAACTTTTTCTCCTTCCTTTTCACAATCCATATTGATAATATATGTTTTTATGTGATATTGAACTATGAATCATGGGTACCAACGTGGGAAATATAATATTAGATGGGGCAGGTACCCATGGAATTTTTCTTTTTAAAATATTTCACATTAAAGATGCATATCATCAGAAATTGTTCTATTCAATGAAATTGAGAAACTTAAGCTGAAGGACTTCAAAAATAAATGAAAACTTTCTGACCTGCCATTTACATTTTGTGTAGACATTTTATTTGAATATCTTTACTTGTGTACCTATAGTGGGAGGCTTTATCCTCATGGCTTTCTCTGTCTCGCTCAATTTTTTTTTGGGGTTCTCCCTGGGGTAGCTTCTTTATTTCTTGGTTTGATATCTTTGGCAGAGCTGCAAACATGAGAGTTGGGTTAGTACTGCAAAGCACTTGATGGATGATCTTCCAGTGCTGTTAAGTTCAAACAATGTGAAGGATGTAAAACATGTCATCTCTACTGTTTTGAAGTCTCTCCCATCAGATTTTACAGAGTTCATTAAATGGGTGGCGGAGGTTCGCAGACAAGAGGAAGGTGGTCAAGGTGTAAGCCAAGAAGAGAAAGAAAGGGTGGCTATCAAGGTGAAAACAAGTAAACATAGTGATTAGAGAAAACAAATGGCTTCTGGTTCATAATTTAAATATAAAAACCCAGGATGTTAAAATTTCTCTGAGTTCACTATGGCTGTTCAATTTTTTCAGGAGGAGGTGTTGAAACAAGTACAAGAGACTGGACTTTACAAGCATGTAACGGATATTTTATCTTCAGAAAAATCTTCCTGCCAAATCAAACAGACTATTGGTCTCAGAGATAGTTTGCCTAACATTGCAGCAAGTGTTTGCTGTCAAGGGGCTGGGTTTTTGACTGGGAAATTGGGCTTGGCAGATAGGTTTTGCTGTCGGGAGACAGGTGTGAGATGCTACATGGCTAATGGCGACAAGCCTGTTACAGTAGTGTCTGGGACTGTGGTCAACGGCAATGGAGAGCAAGGAGTTGATATGCTTGTTCCTTTATCTCAAAAAGAGCCTAGCTGCTGCAGTGTTAGCTCCTGTGGTTACTCCGGAGTGCACCCTGAAAGCAATGATATTTTGACAGCACTTTTGCTGGCATTGCCACCACAAACATGGATGGGTATCAAAGACTGTGAGGTTTTGCAGGATATGTCTGGCTTAGTTTCCACTGAGAGTCTTCCTCCTTTACTTCAAGAAGAGGTACCAATATCACTTATATTTTCTCAAATGAACTACATTCCTAACTTTTCTAAACCTTCATATTGTTTCAGATTGAGGGTTTTATCTGTTTATTTGATAAAAAATTGAAGTGTTGGTTATGTTGTTCAACTTATATCTTGAACTCCTCATTAACCATTTAAAATAAGATAGCTTTGAAACATTAGACCATATATCCAATAAATTTGGGGTGTCTGCATAAACTTTACCCCTCATTATGAAAAAGGAAAACAAAATTTTTTCCTTGTTTAAGTGTTGCAATGTGTGGTCGTTCTAAGATGGATAAGATAAAAATTGAGAATATTCATATAGATTTGAGGTGACAGTGATCGAGGATAATTAAAATGTTACAACTTTATTGGGCTATATTCATTTGGATATCGTCGTGGTCAAATAGAAACCTTCCAACTGCTTAGCTACAATATTCATTTTCATTTATGCTTTTAACATTGTATGTAAGGGAACATAAGTTCTACTGTTTATTGAAAAATTATAGATATTCACTTCATGTTATTCACTTGATTGATCATTCTTATCGTACTTTCATATCTCTTCATAATGTGAAACTGGAATTTGTGGTCTTTTCTAGCTAATTATAGAGTGTGCGTGTTGCGCGGCCCCCCCCCCCCCCCCCCCCCCCTCCCCCTCCCCCCCCAAAAAAAAAAAATATACCAGACTGCTGTCTTTCTGAGATTAATTTCAAGACATTTTCGAGTAACAACTAAGCTTTATTCATTTCTCCACGTGAATCATTCTTTGTGATTCCACTATTCATAACTTGATTCACTAGGATATCTTAAGTAACTAGATTCCTTGCAAATGCAACATGGCACATTATTTTATTTATTTATTTATTATTTTTTTGCTGCCTTCCTCTTCTAATTGCTCTTCTGAAATCACGTCAGAATGTAGAAGGGGCCAAAATAACCCAAAATACCAAAGTTGTCGTTCTGTTATTTTCCTCAATCGTCACCACGTCCACATGTTGAGTTATATTTCCATTGTCTTATCCGTTTCAGTATGTCTATACATCCATCTTAGCATCCACTTTTCCACTACATTCATCTTATGGACACCTGACTTTTAATAACCCAATTCTTGGAACCATAAACATAGACAGGTGAATTATTTCGTGTAGGACTAGCCTTTTAACCTTATTGGAATCTTCTTATCACAGAGAATTTTTGTAGCACTTCTCCATTTCATCCACACCTCACTAAATCGTATGCATTACATCCACTTCTGTCCATCTATCCCTCGTTAATATTCGCAGGTGGATAAATGAAACAATGAACAACATGATCTTCTATTAGTTCCGTTATTATCCTTATTTGTGCACTACTAAATATGCATTTTCAGACGAATGCTAAATCTCCAACTTTTTCATGTTAATTTGTTCTAAAGTTTTGTTGTGAATGATCTTGAGCCATCAATTCCCATGACAAATGGTAAGAAGGGTAAAACTCTTATTAGATAACTGAGTTAGATGAACTGCTTGATGAGTTCTACATTTCCCATCTCTGGTTCTCTAGGTTCACCCTTGACTTTCATATCGCCCTTTTTCATCATTTAACTTTTGCTTTGCAACTGATTTTCATTTTTCTTGTTGATATGGCAGATTTTGCACTTGCGGAGTCAGCTACTTATTCTCAAGAGATGCAACGATAACAAGGTAGAAGAAGATCTGGGTCCACCCCCAGTTTAAGTATCTTTTATTCTCTAGTCGTGTAAGAAATGAATATCCATATCGTTTTACAAGTCCAAAAAAAGTACTCATACAAGTACTAACATTTTTAGGAGACCACTGCAGAAAAATTGTTATCGCTTTTTATAGGTTTGAGACAACCAGCAGTATGTGCTTCCGAGGGTGGCAATGCTCTAAGCGGCAAAGTAACAGTTCTCCAGCGATTCAAATTCTTTTTGAATCAAAATTCTTCCATGAAAAATGTCAGCCATGGTATCTCCTTTCGAGGTAACAGCAGACCTGGAAAGGAATATTCAGCGCCATCTAGATTACACGGTGGAAACGTATCTATGATTGCATGTCCCAAATTTGCATTATACATGTCTCAGTATAATAATTGCTCAAGACATCGAAATTTTCTTTTTTAGTGGTGTCCATAATATTCCTGTACTTCTAGAATTCGATGAGGGATGGCGTAGACACAAGTGTTGAAGATATCCTTAGTAGATTATATCAACCTTCCCCCCTCCACTCCACTCCACTCCACTCCCCACTCCTCTCCACCCCACGCAAAATCTAGTTCACATTGAGATGGTAGCTTATGAGTTGCTTATTCTCCCTTCATTACACTTGACTGGGAATTGCAGTATATAATGTGTATATGTAATTGCTTTATATATTTTTCTTGGGCTGTTAATCTCAGTACCAACAAAGAGACAAAAAGTTATATTCGGTTCATTATATTCTCCGGTTAGTCACCACTCATACTGATTATACAATTATACTGAAATTGACATATTGATAACGATTTCAGCTCAGCTTCCAATATTAGCTAAAAATGTTGAGAGGCTTCACCTTCACATTGGGGCGTCGCCCCTATAACTGCTCTTTTCTGGTGCAGAGCAACTTCACTAAAGGAAAATGGACTTCATTTCGGTAATCATTGCCTTTGCACACATTCCCTAGTCGACAATCAAAGTCCATTTTATACATGAATATTCATGTCTGGACTTTGGGGATTAATTTATTGTTAATCTTCGCCAACCGGGCAACTATTCACTGTGCCCCAGTATCGCCTCAGAATGAGTACCACTAGAAAACTCCGCCACTTAATCACTCACACCGAGCTACGTACCGTAGCATCGTCACTTCTCCATCCATGACTATAAGGCATAACATCAGTCAAATTAAGTTTTAGAGGCAGCTCATAAGCTCTCTCTTTATATATATGATTCATCGCTTCATACTCGTACCAAAAGTTCACGCCTTATATGAATATTCATGTTATGTTTGGAAATTTATTTTTATGCATCATTCTATGAGACAGGTCACATGGTAGCCAGTTAAGAAATAACAAAAAGTCACTAAAGGCTTGCACTTCATGTCGTTTTGCCTACCTGGCCTATCTGAGGCAATTAAGGTAAGAGGCCAAAGTGAATTCACCTGAGTCAAAGCTACATTAAGCCCAATCTCCGTTTTTGAAGCTCGGTGTCACAAGTTGTTGCAGTAAAATTTCAAAACCGATAAGCTTTTATTTTACAAGTCATCTTCAATAACATTTCTCCTACCTAAAGATCTTTCGTATGAGGATTTTTAAAATGTTTGACTGATTTGATAGTTCTACAACATATGTCTTTTCGTCAATTTTGTAGTTTACTTTTCAGATGGCAAACCTAAGGTATATGTGGCAACATTTCACTTCCTATCAGGCCGCTACAAACCTAGGACGGTTGAGGATTGATACTTGTTGTGGCTGACTTGTGAGCTGTTATGATGAGGCCACATGTTATCACCCAATGTGTATCACCTCTTTCCTCCTATTATACAAGATCACACTTGGTGTCCTTCCAAAAGTAGTGAAATTCCTACACTTCCAACAGTAAAGATTGCTTGGTATTTTCTCTTCAACCCAGGTCCCTATATTCTCTCTCTCATCCATTGTTCATCCCACACTAAAATAATACTTTCGATCATTAATTGATTTGAGAGTTGGAGTGATTGCGGCTATAGCCCACATCTTCGAAGAAGATCATGTGAACCTAACGTTGGTTCAAATGTTCAAGAACTTAAGAAGTAGAAGGGAGTAGAGTCAGGATCTATTGACCACGAGTTCTCCCAAATTTGGAAGTCAACAATTTTAGTTGGGATTGGCTTTGTTTGTTGACAAAGTTAAAGGAATTGGACATCTTGATTAGGATATCCGTTTTCTGCAGACTTTTGTGTAGTTAGCTTGGAATACTAGTAAATCGTAATAATTATTGCGCCAATTAAATGATTATGCATAATTCATAAACGTAAGTGGCGTTTGTAGTATCATTTACTTAACCATTAAACAAATAAATTACTAAACAATGCTTAATATATTTAATCATCCCACAGCGAAGGGTTAACCCTTTTGAGATTTATAGACTTATTATAATGTCTTAAGTTAGACTTGTAATGAAATAAATTTTATAGTATACGTGCCAAATCATATTAATTTATTCTCTTCTCGAGCTTTCGTGTTGATTAGACTTCTCGAGCTATCGATCACAAGTTCATCTGAATTATTTGTTTTTTCAAAACTAATTGTACTTTTAGCTTGTTTAGGAAACTTGACTTACCAAAAGC
This sequence comes from Osmanthus fragrans, assembly GCA_019395295.1. Classification (NCBI taxonomy): domain Eukaryota; kingdom Viridiplantae; phylum Streptophyta; class Magnoliopsida; order Lamiales; family Oleaceae; genus Osmanthus; species Osmanthus fragrans. Next base: position 26,348,147 of record CM033344.1, on the reverse strand, counting down.
ACGGTACCCGAAATTTATGGGGGTGTATTCAATTGAAACTTTTATTGACTTTTTAGCATTTAAAAAATTTAGGTGTATTCAATGTAAATTTTTAGAGACTCTCTAAAAGTTATGGTATATTCAATTAAGACTTTTATAAACTTTTAAAAAGTCTCTAATAGTCTCAATGTATTCAATTAAAACTTTTTAGAAGTTTTATAAGTTTTGGGGTATTCAAATTTTAATGACTTCTGGAAACTTTTATAAAAGTCTTTGGAGTACTAATTTTTAAGCAGAAAGTACTCATATAAAATTTCAAAATCTGTCTCTCATTAATCACGAGATTTTGGAAGACTTTTTTTTTTTCAATATTTCTTTCCTTTTTTCCTTCTATGAGCATTAGATGTATGATTAAAATTAATTTTTTTTTCTATTGATTCTCTCTCTCTCTCTCTCTCTCTCACACACACACATCGTTTATCTCCTTTTTCTATGAAAAAATTAAATTGGATTCTTGTAACTTTTTTAATTCATTTTTTTGTGCAGAAATATCTATTTTTTTTAATTAAATTATAAATTTTTATATGACAAATTTATAATTAAATATAATTATATTGATTTTTTTTATTTTTAAAAGTATATTATATTAATAATATTGAATATTAAATTTATTTTTTATGTATACTTTTGATTATTATTTATTTAATTAAGATCTTAAATTTTTATTCTTTTTAAAATATTTTTCAATTATATGAGGAGGAGAAGTAGAAGAAAAATTGTGAGAACTACAATCTCGTATGTGATAATTTCACATTATTGCACTGAATCCATGTAAATTTTATTTCAAATGAAAGTCTTTAAAAAGACTTTTGAATTCTACAAAAGTCTACGAAAGATTTTCACTAATTTTATGTAAATTTATGAAAAATCCACGAAAGTTATCACTTAAAAAAAGTCCATCAAAATTTTCAAAAATCTCAATTGAATACACCACCCTCAGTCCTTGTGAAAATTGAATTTTTTTGGAAATGATTTTTCTGGATAAATATAAGAAAATAATAAAGAATATGTGATTGAAAATGAAAGGGAAGAAAATGTAATTTAAAAAAAATCAATTTTAAACTAGTATTTAACTAATTATAAGCATAAAAAAGTTGTTTGTTAAATTTTAAATCGTACACTAATAATTGTATTTAAAGTTAAAAACTTGAAAAGTAAGCTCTTGTTTGAGCTACATTTTTACAAGAAAATATATTTTGGAATGGTGATTTTTTGAAAAATATGTGGTTAAAAAAGAAAGAAAATTTTACGATTTACGTGTAAAATTATTTTATAAGAAAATATGTGGTTAAAAATGAAAAAAAAAAATGGGACGCAAACATAAGCCCAACGAATAGACGTCGATCTAACAAAAAATGTTTCTTCTTATTGCCGTCTGGATATGGATCGATTCAGTTTGATCCTCTATCGAACTTCAACTAATAACATGTTTAGTTTTAGTTCTTACAAAATAATGCATTCCAATTTAAAATTATACAAATAACAAGTTGTCTAATAAGATTCAATAACCAATTTTTTATATATTACCAAAAAAGTAAATAATAATACTAAAATATTAATGATTTCATCTCATTGATTCCTTTGCTACAAGCTTTTAAATCTATATAAAAAGTGAAATATAAATTAGAAGTTACAGGAATAAAATAATTTTAAATATTGCTAGTGATTACCAACTGTTTAAATTAATCAATCATTGCTTGACTTTGTCAATTTAAGAAATTCTACAAAAAAACACAATTAATAAACATAAACAAACAAAAACTTGTCCAATTGTATGTATATATACTACTTGTCTCAATGTCCTCATAGAACTCTACCTTTTCAATTGAAACTCATCTTAGGATACTCAAAAGTTTAGGGTGCGCTTGATTTGTTGTTTTCAAGCTGTTTTCAGTTTTCAATTTTGCAAAACATTGAAAAACTGTCGTCTGATATTTCTAAAAATTCAATTTTGAAAATAAGGTTAAACTTATAACATAAAACATAAAACTCAAAACGCATTTTTGACGTTTTAAGTATTTTCTGCGAAAAATTTGAAAACATTCAAAACATGGTAAACAACTCTTTAAATATAAATTTTAAATTTTTTAAAAAACTAAAACATAAATTCAAACTAATAAATTTTAAAACTTATGAAAATATAAAATTAAAAAAAATTCTAAAAAAATTGTTGAAAAATAAATAGAGATGTTTACTTCTAAAAAAATTAAAATTCTAAAAAATGTAAAATGATAATTTTGAAAACGTAATTTTAAAAATTATAGAAAAATAAAAATAGTTCAAACTCTTAATCGTTATTTACATAAAAATTCTAAAAAAAATATATTTAAATGAACACAAATAAGGCCTCAACTATTTTAGGAGTTAATTAGTTAGTTGGCAAATTTATTTTCAAAAATAAATTAATTTAGCTTATTTAATATGAAATTTTTTAAAAAGTTCGGGAGATTCGATTCTTAATTGGCTATTTTGATTCTGAGTCTAGAATCGATAATCAAACCAAACTCGTTGATTCTCAATTTATATACCTATTTTGGTATTTAACTTAAAAAGAATCGCTCGAATCGATTCGATTTGATTTGGAAGTTTTACACAACCCTAATCAACAAGTGATTAGGAAAATATGCCCCCATTTGGTCCTCATCAAATTAAATTTCATTTTTCCCTCTCATATTTTTAATTGTACAATCTTTCATAAACTATTATTACACGTAAATTGAAAACTTTTTCATCTTTTTTCAACTACACATTCTCCAAAAAAATACTATTTCACCAATTATAATTTGAAATAATGGGGCCAAATGGCGACTATATGGCTTTGTTTGATTCCCATTTTCATTTTCATTTTCATTCTTCTACTTATTTTCAACCACACATTTTTCAATAAAATAATATTTTCCATCACATCAATAACTTTTCCTTCTTTTTCAACCACACATTTCCCATCATATCACTATTTCAAAATTCATTTTTCCCAAATAATGCCTATCAAACACACTTATATATATATATGGGCAATTAAAAGCAAGATGCTGCAAAAATTAACTTTTTTCGGCAATCAGAACTTTGAAGTTTCAACTTGGCATCAAAGTGGACCAGTTCATACTTTTGTGAAAATCAATACTTTTTTTTATTCGTTTTTGATAAAAAGTGATGGATATCAGGTATGTAATTATATTTTTAGATACATTTTCAACTTATGCATAACAATCATAAAAAATCAAGATATGAATATTAAGCTAGTTATAAAAAGCGTAAGATGTGACAAAGCATAGCGGTTTAGCCTTAAATCACTACAACAAAATATACCTTTTGCTGTAACTTTGATATTTACACCTATCCATATTTTCCTATAATCTTCAGATGTGATGATTTTTAGGTTCATGCTTGTATCTAGGCGTCAGACAGCGCCATCCTTGGTTTATAGCCTGGTATGATCCTAATAAATGGTATTACATTCCTTTGGAGTTTGGAGCTAAACTAAATGGAACAGGAACATTATTTTAGATGTCTGATATACATTTATATTTATTGGCTGTTTATACAGCTTTGTGAACCTGTAATGTGTGGAAAAAAGTGGTAGAAATGCATCAGCAACAAGAGGGAAGAGGCAGGACAGAAAAACCAGTGAAGCAGGGGAAGAAACAGAGGTGCAAATCTGATTTTTCTGAGTTGATCGTACAACAGCATTTTTACATTATGAAAGGTGAAATTTTAACCTACTACAATACATAAAATCAACCCTACACTTGTCTATTTTACAGCCCTTGGATTAGACAAATTAAAGAAATATTTTTTTGACTTTCAAAAAGACATATTACACATCAACAATATTAAGTATTATTTAGTATTGAAGAAATAAATGAGCTTAGCTCTTTGAACTAGTTATTTTTCCTTTTCTTGTCACTCATTGATGGATGTTTACTTGGTAATTAAACTATGAAGCATGAACACCCTAGGAAATGCATACGACAGGTGATGGACGATCATGCATGGAAGTTTTCGAAAAGTAGGGTAAAGATCCATAGATCAAAAAATCATCTTTTAGTACTTTATCTTTAGAAATTCATTGTAATTAGGAATTGAAAACCTTTGATAGTTATATAGGGTTGCAGCGAGAGTTTAAAGAAAAACTACAAGATAGTTTAGTGGATTTTAGTTGGAATCCTGAATATGATGAGAATTGGAGAAATCACATTAGAGGCACATAAACATTGAGTCAGGTCATAAACACACGTCTTGTTTTATCTATCTCTTTTCCTTTTCTTTTTTTTTCTAGGCTATTTGAATTTCTTTCCTATTTCATCTCTAACTTTGAACCTAAAAAAAAAAATTGATTCCAAAACTATCCTAGGGTGTGTTCGTAGTATACCAGAATTAATAGCAAAAGCAATTCAAGAGCATGTCACCAGGTACCCGACATGTGTCCAATTGTTTCCGTGACCAATATGAGGTTGATATCGACGAATGCTTCCTAGGTGTCACGAATGAGTGCTGTAGTATCCATTTCCTGGGTCTCGAACTGACAAGGAAAAATATAAATCCTTATATATTTCTATATATAAGTGCATAGCATCCTATAAATAACAATTCAATAAGATTTAGGCTAAAATCTTATGTTTAATTTGCCTTTTCAAAAAATCAATTGAGACTTAATGGTGGATTTGTTATTACCAGTTTATTATATATATATATATATATATATATATATATATATATTTTTTTTTTTTTTTTTTTCTAATGGAGTATTACTAATTCTCATTCTTGAAAACCTAACATTGTTTAGTATAAACAAATCGAAGAATCATAATGGTTGTCAATTTTACATAAATTGAAGGAAGCTATTCATGTCCTTTACATAAAATTATTTTGGATTGATAAGGTCTTGTTTAGAAACTATGTATACATGGTTATATTTTATTGCTTCAGATAGAGCTGAAGGACTTCCAAAATAAAAATAAAAAAGGTTCTAATTCTCTAGCATACCGTTTGTTGTGGTGCATTTATGAGTATCTTTCCTTGTGTGTGGTGAGTACATGTAGATGATGTTTAGTATAACAAATCGTAGAATCATAAATGATTGAAAGTTCTTCAAATATATATATATATATATATGTATGTACACATATATTTTTACTATTACTTCTCGTCATGTTATAATAATGGTTGTCAATTTTACATAAATTGAAGGAAGCTAGTCATGTCCTTTACATAAACTTATTTTGGATTGATCAGGTCTTGTTCAGAAACTATGTATACATGGTTATATTCTATTGCTTCAGATGGAGCTGAAGGACTTCAAAAAAAAAAAAAAAAGGTTCTAAATCTCTGACATACCGTTTGTTGTGGTGCATTTATGAGTAACTTTCCTTGTGCGTGGTGAGTACATGTAGATGATGTTTAGTATAACAAATCAAAGAATCATAAATGATTGAAAGTTCTTCAAATATATATATATATATATATATATATATATATATATATATATATATATATATATATATATATTTACTATTGCTTCTCGTCACGTTATAATAATGGTTGTCAATTTTAAAAAATTGAAGGAAGCTATTCACGTCCTTTACATAAAATTATTTTGGATTGATCAGGTCCTATTAAGAAACTATGTCTACATGGTTATATTTTATTGCTTCAGATGGAGCTGAAGGACTTCAACAAAAAAAGAAAATAAAAAAATTTACGTTCTAATTCTCTAACCTACCGTTTGTTGTGGTGCGTTGATGAGTATCTTTCCTTGTGTACAGTGTGTACATGTAGATGATGTTTAGTATAAACACATCGAAGAATCATAAATGATTGCCTCAGGTCTTGTTCACAGTGCATTGATGAGTATCTTTCCTTGTGTATGGTGAGTATATGTAGAGGATGTTTAGTATAAATAAATGGAAGAATCATAATTGATTGAAAGTTCTTCAAATATATATATATATATATATATTTTTTTTTTTTACTATTTTTTCTCGTCATGTTATAATAATGGTTGTCAATTTTACATAAATTGAAGGAAGCTATTAATGTCCTTTACATAAAATTATTTTGGATTGATCAGGTTTGTTCAGAAACTATGTATACATGTTTGTATTCTATTGCTTTAGATGGAGCTGAAGGACTTCCAAAAAAAAAAAAAAAAAAAAAAAAAGTTCTAATTCTCTGACATACCGTTTGTTGTGGTGCATTTGTGAGTATCTTTCCTTGTGTGTGGTAAGTACATGTAGATGATGTTTAGTATAACAAATCGAAGAATCATAAATGATTGAAAGTTCTTCAAATATATATATTTTTACTATTGCTTCTCGTCATGTTATTATAATGGTTGTCAATTTTACATAAATTGAAGGAAGCTATTCATGTCCTTTACATAAACTTATTTTGGATTGATCAGGTCTTGTTCAGAAACTATGTATACATGGTTATATTCTATTGCTTCAGATGGAGCTGAAGGACTTAAAAAAAAAATTAAAAAAAATTAGGTTCTAAATCTCTGACATACCGTTTGTTGTGGTGCATTTATGAGTAACTTTCCTTGTGCGTGGTGAGTACATGTAGATGATGTTTAGTATAACAAATCAAAGAATCATAAATGATTGAAAGTTCTTCAAATATATATATTTACAATTGCTTCTCGCCACGTTATAATAATGGTTGTGAATTTTACAAAAATTGAAGGAAGCTATTCACGTCCTTTACATAAAATTATTTTGGATTGATCAGGTCTTGTTCAGAAACTATGTCTACATGGTTATATTTTATTACTTCAGATGGAGTTGAAGGACTTCAACAAAAAAAAAACTTAAGTTCTAATTCTCTAACCTACCGTTTGTTGTGGTGCATTGATGAGTATCTTTCTTTGTGTATGGTGAGTACATGTAGATGATGTTTAGTATAAACAAATCGAAGAATCATAATGATTGAAAGTTCTTCAAATATATATATATATATATATATATATATATATATATATATATATATATATATATATATATATTACTATTGCTTCTCATCATGTTATAATAATGGTTGTCAATTTTACATAAATTGAAGGAAGCTATTCATGTCCTTTACATAAAATTATTTTGGATTGATCAGGTCTTCTTCAAAAACTATGTCTACATGGTTATATTTTATTGCTTCAGATGGAGCTGAAGGACTTCAACAAAAAGAATTAAAAAAATTAAAAAATTAAAAATTAAAAAAAAAAACTTAAGTTTTAATTCTCTGACCTACTGTTTGTTGTGGTGCATTTATGAGTATCTTTCCTTGTGTGTGGTGAGTACATGTAGATGATTTTTGGTACGCAGTATTAAACATTACTATTCAGTACAACGAACAAGATTTTAACTCCTATTTCTTTATTAATAATTTCCAGTATTGTCTAGGTCATATTACCAAACATGACAATATGGTATAGTTTATCAGTTTGAAACTATTTTTCCCTGGGACAGTTTCTTTACTTCCTAATTTAATACCTTTGGCAGAGCTGCAAGCAAGAGAGTTGGATTCGTACTGCCAAGTACTTGATGGATGAAGTTCCAATGCTGTTAAGTTCAAACAACGTGAACGATGTAAAATACATCATCTCTACTATTTTGACAGCTCTCCCACCAGATTTTGCCAAGTTCATTAAGTGGGTGGCAGAGTTTCGCAGACAAGAGGATGGTAGTCAAGGCATAAGCCAAGAAGAGAAAGTGAGGCTTTCTATCAAAGTAGAAACAGAGGAAATAATAGAAAGAAATGACTTTTGGTCCATAATTTCATACACCGATATCTTTAACTCTTTTACGTTAAAAGCACTTCATATTTCAGGATGATGTGTTGAAAGAAATATAGGAGACCGGCCTTTACAAGCTTGTGACGGGTATTCTATCTTGAGAAAAAAAAATGTCTGCCAGAACAAAATGACAATTGACGACCAAGACGGTTTGCCAAATATTGCATTATAGAAAGAAATGACTTCTGGTCCATAATTTCATACTCCGATATCTTTAACTCTTTTACATTAAAAGCACTCCATATTTCAGGATGACGTGTTGAAAGAAATACAGGAGACTGGCCTTTACAAGCTTGACAGATATTCTATCTTCAGGAAAAAAATGTCTGCCAGAACAAAATGACAATTGACGACCATCTAATTTCATACACCGATATCTTTAACTCTTTTACATTAAAAGCGCTCCATATTTTAGGATGACGTGTTGAAAGAAATATAGGAGACCGGCCTTGACAAGCTTGTGACGGATATTCTATCTTCAGAAAAAAATGTTTGCCAGAATAAAATAACAATTGACGACCAAGATGGTTTGCCAAATATTGCAACAAGTGATTAACAGCTCCTGATGTAGCCACATACTCTGCCTCTGCCATTGATTGAGCTACTATATCTTGCTTCTTTGAGTTCCAACTAAATGTACCAGACCCCAGAGTAAACATGTACCTAGAGGTGCTCTTCATATCATCCACAGAACCAGCCCAATCACTGTCTGAATAACCAATTAAATTTGATCCAACTCCTTCAAAATAAATCCCATGGTTGAGAGTGTCTTTGATGTATCTGAAGACTCTTTTGGCAGTAGCAAAATGAGTTTGTGAAGGATTGGTCATGAATCTGGACAGTAGACTTGCAGCATACATTAAATCTAGTCTTGTTGATGTTAGGTACAACAAACTTCCCACAAGACTTCTATAATTCTTCTCATTGGCTGGCTGATCACCATCATTCTTTGATAGCTCTGTGTTTGCTACAATAGGAGTGTCAATTGGCTTGCAATCCATCATTTTAAATCTCCTTAAAATGTCAGCAGCATACTTGTGTTGAGATACAAAAATTCTATGAGACATCTGTTCAATCTCGATTCCAAGATACTTCATTTCTCCCAAGTTTGTCATTTCAAACTCATTCTCAAGTTCAAGTGTGAATGACTTAATCAGGTCAACATTATTTTCAGTGATTAACAAATCATCCACATACAATGAGATGATTAAAACATTTCCAAGCGAATCTGATTTTACATAGAGAATGTGTTCACTTTCACTCCTTTAAAATCCATTTCCACACAAGTAACAATCAATTCTGCTATACCAAGCTCTTGAGGCTTGCTTTAAACCATACAAAGTTTTCCTTAACTTGCAAACATGATTAGGAACTGATCTTGAAATGAAGCCATCAGGTTGTTCTACAAAAAACATCTTCCTCAAGTTCACCATTGAGAAAAGCTGACTTGATGTCCAACTGATGTATTTTCCACTTCTTTTGAGCTGCCAATGTAATCAGCAATCTGATTGTGTCATGTCTTGCCACTGGGGCAAAGGATTCAAAGTAATCAACTCCACATTCTTAAGCAAATCATTTAGCTACAAGTCTAGCTTTGCACTTGTAGATAGAACCATCTGGATTTACTTTGGCCTTGTAAATCCATTTAACTCCAATTACTTTCTTGTCAGTTGGTCTTGGCACCAGTACCCAATTTGATTATTTTGAATCATTTTCATCTCTTCCTCCATTGCATCAATCCATTTAGGATACTTAGCAGCTTTTTCATAGTTGTTTGGCTCAACAATAGCCATATAACACCTTTCATAAACTTCATTCAATAGTCTAGTACCTCTAGGAGGTGGACTAGAGCTGGAAGTGGACTCAGATGGTCCATCATTTGAAGCACTGGATTCCATCACAGGTTGCTGAACTTCAGGTTCTACCACAGGAGTATTTTGCTGCAATATAGGAGCAATGACTGAAGGTTACTTTGGTTTATCTTTTTCCCAATTCCATTTTGCATTTTCATCTACCTTGATATCTCTTGATACTGCAATGCTTTCAGTTTCTAGAGTATACACTCTATAGCCTTTTGATTATGAGCTATAGCCAAAGAAAATCCCTTTCACAGCTTTGTTATCCAACTTGCTCCTCCTCTGATATGGAACATGGATATAGCACAAAGATCCAAACACCTTAAGGTGTTTTGCTGTAGGTTTCACACCATTCCAAGCCTCAATTGGAGTCTTGCCCTTCACAGCTTTAATTGACAATCTATTTTGCAAATAGACTGAACTATACACAGCCTCAGCCTAGAATTTCTTTGGCAAATCTTTCTCAGCCAACATGCTTCTTACCATCTCCATACTGATCTTTTTTCCTTTTAGCCACTCCATTTTGCCGTGGAGTATAAGGTACTGAAGGCTGGTGATGAACACCATTCTCTTCACAAAATTGATCAAACATTTTCGAAGTATATTCTTTGCTCACCATTCTCTTCACAAAATTGATCAAACATTTTTGAAGTATATTCTTTGCTATTATCGACTTTAACACTTGAATTTTGTAGCCTAATTGACCTTCAACAAAGGCTTTGAACTTTTTGAAGATGTGAAACACATCAGATTTGTTTTTCATAAAGTACACCCAGCACATTCTTGTGCAATCATCAATGAAGAGTACAAAATATCGATTTTGACTCAATGAGGGTGTTCTCATAGCTTCACAAATATCAGTATGTACCAACTGCAATTTTTGTGTTGCTCTCCATACTCCATCAGTTGGAAATGCCTCTCTATGCTTCTTTCCATAATCACAACCCTCACAAACTCCTCCTGGTTCATGAATTGTAGGAAAATCCCTCGCCAACCTTTGAGAGTGTAGATTGGCTAAGGATTTAAAATTGTAATGACCATACCTCTTATGCCACAGATTTGATTCATCAAAATTAACCTCAACAGTATTTGCAATCACATTTTGCCAATAAATACTGAAACTTTTATTCTTCATAGGTACAGAAGCAATCTCAATAGTATTAGAATCAAGTATCTTGCACAAATTATCTTTAAAATGCAATGAATATCCATTTTGAACCATTTGTCCAACACTTAACAGATTAGAACTCAAACCAGGTATAAATAACACATTGTCAATATACCTCATACCTTTTTTCGTTTGGACTGCAATGGTTCCCATTCCTTTGACAGATACAACTTCACCATTTCCCATCTTGATTGTGGCTTGACAATCTGGATTCAAGTTGCAAAAAATCTCCTCTTTGCTTGTCATGTGATTTGTGCAAGCACCGTCAATGAACCATGAATCTTTCTCCACCGCGCTGGTTATATGAAATGCCAGGAATAGATAATTCCCAACCTTCTTTTCACTTGCTAATGAAGCTTGCTGATTCTGATGCCTAGGCTGATGATGTATAGGAGTTTAGTTTGGTCAATTACCAAGACAGTGCTTTTCAGGATAACCAACTTTATTGCACACTTTGTACTTGTGTATTTTCCAACAAGATTTATTTGGACGTCCTGATTTACCACAAATACCACATGGAGGTACTGGATCATGATTTTCTCTACTCACCCACTGTTTGCTGCTACTTCCTTCTTTTCTTCTTCTATTATCAAATTGCCTCTTTCCAAAATTTCCTCTGGAATATTGCTATTTATGTTTGGTAGCAAAGGCACCTTCAACTGATTTCTCATTCCTTGTTGCTAACATTTGCTCATAAGCTAATAAGGCACATGTTAGCTCAGTTAAGGTGAGATTTGACAGGTCCTTAGTGTGTTCAATGACTGTTGTAACAACATCATACTTCTTAGGCAAAGTGATCAACACCTTTTGAATCACTCTTTTATCTGAAATCTTCTCACCATTCACCTTGATATGATTTACAATATCAACAACTCTTGAGGTGTAATATTTAACTTTCTCAGTCTCCTTCATCCTGAGATTTTCGAACTCTCTACTTAAGGCTTGCAATCTCACAGCTCTGACTTTTTCTGAACCTTTAAACTCTTTTCCAAGTTTATCCCAAACCTCTTTGGCTGTAGTTACAGCTACTATTTTGGGAAATATTTCTTTTAAAATGGTTGTAAACAAGAAAGACAAAGCTTTCATGTTCTTTATAGACTGATCTATATGTTGCTTCAATTGAGCAGTAGTATAATTTCCTTCAGCCTCAGGTGGATCATATTCTTGTTCAATCACATCCCATAAATCGTGAACCATTAAAAATGCCTTCATTTTAACTGACCAAAGATCATAATTTTCACCATTGAAAACAGTAGGCAAAAGTAGTGAAGATGAGCTTGAACCAGGCATTTTAACTCCCAAAATACTGTATATAACAATACCAGATTTAAGGAACTTACCGGATTTTACAAAGGCTTACCGGTTTTGGTGAAATGGAACTTACCAAATATGAAGGCTAATACCGAATATAGAAATACAGTATGTGGTAAATACCGGATATTGAAGTTACCGGATTTGGAGATACTGGATTTGGGAATACCGTATTTGGAGATACCGGATATGAGGAGAATCTTTCACTTATCGGATAACAGCTTACCGGTTTCCTTCACTTATGGTACATTGGCTTCTTCCTCTTCGGCTACTGATTTCAAACTCTTCTTCCTCTTCCTTCTTCCTGGTCCCTTTTCCAAAGATCCAAGAGCTCTGATACCACTTGTTAGCTCTATTCCAAGATGAGAATGAGTTTGATCAAACACTTGCAATATCCTTTGCAAGACTAACAATAGATCAATATGATCCTTTGCTTGTTGAAGTTGGGAGAATGCAAACACAGGAGGAGGAGAAGAAGAAGAATCTAGAGAGAACTCATTTGATTGAGCTGAAAAATATTTTCTTGATTGATTACCCACTTACATCGAGCCATGCACTTGTATATATCAAGGTGCAAGAAAGATTACACTTGAATATAAAAAGTACAAAATGACATCAGCTACAGTAGACACATGACAGTTGAAATAACACAACAATAGCAAAAATGCTTTAACATAAAACTGAAAATGTGATATTTGAATAGGACGCTTCACGTCAGCCTTCAAAGGGTTATGTGTAATAATGATAATCAACTTGTTATTGCATTATAATTTCATTGGAGTATCAAACTTGGCTCGGAGTAATGTTTGTAGCCATTGAAGTTAACAAATGCCTTATGCTGTAGACTTGAATTCTACCTAGCACTACTCCTAGCAATTACGGATTGTTTTTTTTTGCTTCTCCAAGTTACTAGCTCTTCCATGTACACATTATAATAATTATGATGTCCATGTCTTTCCTGATAATTGTATAAACCAATGTGATACTCATTCGATGAATCAAATACAAAGAGAAAAACAAAGAGAAGAAGGAGAAGAATAACCAAGAAACTTAAGCCACCAAGAAATTAGGTTTAATAATGAAACAACTTGGTTACATATTACAAGAATTAATCCTACCACCAAAAGGAAAATACTATTATCTAATAATATTATGTAACTATATTTTATTCCTAACATTTCCATGTTAGGTTAGTTAGATTGCTTATTAGATCAAATATTAAGCCTAAATGTAGAATTTTGATATTCTTCCAGAGAATAGGCAGACGAGTAATCTCAGTCCATGTTGACTAGCTTAACGTACATTTCTTATTTTAATGTGCATAGTGTGCAGTATATGGAACTAAAGAATTGTTCTACCAAAAGTATGACAAAGGTTTTCATGATTTCACATGTTTTTCAGACATAAAGTTCAAATTTTGTGGTTGTGGTTGTGGTTGGGATGTGGTGGGGGTGTATTTGGTTATTTGTGATTAATATATTGGTTAATTTGTGACCAATTATTTGATATTTTGATTAATAAATTGGATATTTTGTGATCGATAACTTGTCACAAACAAATAATGTGACCTAAAAATTTGAATCGTGATTTACAGAATTTGTGGTTTGTGACCTATAAATATTTTTATTTGTGACCGTAAAATAACGGTATCTATAAATTTTATGAGTTGCAATTGAGAAATAATTTGTGATTAATTAATTCGAAATTTTTTGACAAAATAGTATAGAATTGCAGCCTTAATATATTTAATTAATAAAACATATTTTTATTTAATTATTTCATAAATCAATTTTAACTAATATCTGATTTTTGAAATTTTAAACATTGTTTCTTAGTTTTGAAATAGAACATGCTTAATCTCTTAGAAATGAAATTTTCCCACCTAATTTCTCCAATTATACACACCCTTGTTGGGCCTTAATTGCGTTGGGCCTTAATTGCTTAACGATTGGGCCACTAATATTGGAAAATTTTCACCCGCTAACCCCAATTTAAGGTAATCCTATTTTTACTACACTCAATATTTTATTCCAAAAATGATCACATTTTAATATCCAAGAAAACTAATCCCTCAAATTAATCAACATACCCAAAAATCACGCATTATGAGATTAAGTCATATCTAAACAAATATTCCTTATTTAGTGTAATGAGTATCTGAACAGTTCCCTTCTTCATTATATAATTTTTTATTCGAAATGGGTTGGTGATGAATCTTGATTATCCGATGAAAAATATTGACGTTGAAGTCTCTATTGAATCTCATTGCAAGTAAATCTTTCATCGTACAAGAAGAGCTCTCTGGGAATGGGAAGAAGTGATTGAAGTTGTCGATTTAACCCCCAAGACAAACAAGAAGAAACAGATATGTATGGATGATTGTAAACAAGCAATAGAGTCCTAAATTTGGAGATCCCCATCCAGAGACGATAGGATTTTAGATATAGCCCCAAATTACGTTGTCAAATGGCCTTTCTCTGTTTGAGAGTCTGATTTTCTATAGGAATCTATTTAGTCTCTCAGCTCTCTTCACAGTTATAGGAGTCGATCGTTCTATCATTATTCTACCATTATTTGGAAAAAAGGAAATCAATTTCCTTTTGGCTGCAGCTGTTTGCGAGGATGCCTCTCAATCCATTCCATTTCACATAAAGCAATTATAATACATATTCCAAAGAAACATGAGGAGCACAAACCTATTGGAAATCATACATATAGATATTTGTTGTCTAGACATGGACTCAAATGGTCCAAAATATTTCATCACCTTCATAGACGATTTTTCACGATATATGTATCTCTACTTACTTTGTTCCAAGGACGAAGCTTTGAATGCCTTTAAAGTTTTTAAGGCTGAAGTGGAGAATCAATGTGAAAAGCAAATTAAGATCGTGAGATCAGATAGAGGTGGAGAGTACTATGGTAGATACACAGAGAGTGGACAAGCGTCTGGTCCATTTGCGAAGTTTCTTCAAGAACATGAGATTGTTGCTCAGTACACTATGTCTAGTTCTCCAGATCAAAATGGTGTGTCGAAAAGAAGAAATCGAACTTTAATGGACTTGGTGAGAAGTATGCGGAGTAACTCGTAACTCCCTGAATCCTTGTGGATTGAAGGTCTAAAGACGGTTACGTATGTATTAAATCAAGTTCCAACCAAGGCTATCCCAAAAACACCTTTTGAGTTATTCAAAGGTTGGAAACCGAGCTTAAGGCATATACATGTTTGGGGATGCCCGTCTCAAGTGAGAATTTACAACCTACAAGAGAAGAAGCTAGACCCAAGGACCATTAGTGGGTATTTCATTGGATATGTCGAAGGTCCAAAGGGTATAGATTCTATTGTCCATCTCACAACACTAGGATTGTGGAGCCAAGAAATGCAAAATTTCTTGAGAATGACTTAATCAGTGGGAGT